>PVKE010007654.1:0-49957 GCA_004027555.1 Craseonycteris thonglongyai
GGATTCCATCCTTGGGCTCCAGGGCTGCAAAGCAAGCACTTAACCTGCTGAGTCATCCCAGCTTCCCCCACAATTATTGTCAACTGAAAACTTAGGGGAAGCCGGGATGGCTCAGCGGGTTAAGCACTTGCTTTGCAGCCCCAGGGATTGAGGATCGAGTCCCAGCCTCAGCCCATGGGGACCCATATGCTGAACTGGGGTGTGCTCCCCATGTGGGAGGCCCTCAGCCCAGTTTCTGCCCTGTGAGGAACCCAGGCCCACCTGTGTGGAAGGAAACCATGTCAAAAACTGATGACGTACAACTATGGAGACTGCTCTGGGCCATCCCCATTCTCTCTGTCTCTCTCTGTCTCTGTCAAAAACAGTAAATAAATCTTTAAAGAAAAAAGAAAACTTTAAAAATAAATTTTATTTTATTATTTTTTTAAGATTTGTTTTTATTTTTTTGACAGAGCGAGGGAGACAGAGAGAAGGGGGAGGCCCCAGAGCAGTCTCCATAGTTGTACATCATCAGTTTTCTACAGTTTCATTCCTCGGGTGGGTGCAGGGCTGCACAGGGCAGGAACCAGGTGGGGCCTCCCACATGGAGCTTGCCCTAATGAGAACCAAACTGGAGGCCTCCTACATGGGAAGCACATCCCAGTTCAGCATCTGGGTCTGAACAGGCTGGGGCCAGGATTCCATCCTCGAACCCCAGGGCTGCAAGATGAGTGTTCAACCTGCTTAGTTATCCCGGCATCCCTAAATTTTTTTTTTTTTTTAATAAAATAAGAAAAGCCAGACACACAAGGTCATAAAGTGTGTGATTCCATTTATGTGAAACATCCAGAACAGGCACATCCACAGACAGGAAGTGGGTTCCTGGTTGTCAGGGGCTGGGGGGGCAGGCGGGGTGTCTGACTGCTGATGGGGGTGCAGTGTTTTTTTGTGGTGATGGTTGCACAACATGATAAATGTACTAAATATTATTGAACTGTTCACTTAGGGTAAATTTTTTAAAAAGATTTACTTTAAAAATTTATTTTATTGTTTAAGAGAAGGTGAGAGAGAGAGAGAGACAGACAGAGAGAAGGGGGAGGGCCCAAGGCAGTCTCCATAGTTGTACATCATTAGCTGTAACATGGTTTCATTCCACACAGGTAGATGTGGGGCCAAGTAGGGCAGGAACCAAACTAGGGGCCTCCCTCATGGGAGGTGAGAACCTTCACAGCATATGGGTTTGCATGGGCTGGGGCCGGGATTCAATTCCTGGACCTCCTGGTTGCAAGGCGAGCGCTGATCCTGTTGAGCTATCCTGGAATCCCCCAAACATGTTTCTTTTCATTTCACACTCACATCTTTTTTGCCTGTCCACTCCTCCCTTCTCTTTGGGATCCCTGCCTCCCTCTCTCCTCCTTGCCTTCCTATCAGAAAAGCAATATGGTGGACCAATCTAAATAAAAAGTATATGTGTACTGTAAAAAAACCCAAAAGGGAAAGCCGGGACGGCTCAGCGGGTTGAGCGCTCGCTTTGAGGCCCTGAGGACCGAGGATCGAATCCCGGCTCCGGCCCAGGCGGACCCACATGCTGAACTGGGGAGTTCCCACAGTTCGGTTCTCTAGCTGTCTCTGTCTCTATCTCTCTTTCTCTCTGTCAAAAGTAAAATAAAAATAAATATGCACTGAAGATAAAATAATTACTCTATAAATATAAAAAGATATAAAAAAAAAACAAAAACAAAAAAAAAACCCAAAAAACAAAACAAAACAAAACATGTAGGTCCCTTCAAATAAATTTTAGTCATATAAAAAAACAAATAAATAAATAAATAAAAAGAAAAGCAATATGTACTTGCTATTATATATATCCAGAACTGTTTTATTTCCCAGAATGAAAATATATCACATATATTTGTGCTGTGGGTTTTAACAGATTCCTGAATGAATACATACTTTAATTTAAGGTGTCTACCCTGTGGTTTTCCTGATGATCAATGGGGTGGAGAGGCCCGGATGCACAGGTCAAGGTCTCTGCCTACAAGGAATTCTCCCACTGTATTCAGGGAAGTCATGTGACATGGTCACCAGAAGGGTTGTGCCTTTGGTTGGCTTTGCCTTCTCAGTTGGACGGCACCCTGGCACCTGGGCCCTCCCCTCAGTGGCTGGGTTGCAGGTAGGAGCTGAGGAGGGCTGATTTCTCTGTGAGAATGGCAAGAATTTGGGAGTGAATGTTTACTGGGGTCAGAGTTTCAGTTTGGGAAGATGGGAAAGTTCTGGAGATGGATGGTGGGGGTGGCTGCACCACAATGTGTTCTTTTTTCTTTTTTTTTTAATATATTTTAGGATTATTTATTTATTATTTATTTTTATTTATTTTTGACAGAGAGAGATACAGAGACAGAGACAGAGAGAGAACTGAACTGGGGGAGCTCCCCAGTTCAGCATATGGGTCCGCATGGGCCAGGGCCGGGACTCGATCCCCGGTCCCCGGCGCTGCAAAGTGAGCGCTTAACCCACTGAGCCATCCCGGCTTCCCCTAATTTTTTTTTTTTTCTTTTTTAAGATTAATTTTATTGATTTTTGACAGAGAGAAACAGAGACAGAGAGAGACAGAGAGAAGGGGGAGGGCCCAGAGCAGTCTCCATAGTTGACATTAGTTTTCCATATAGTTTCACTCCACAGGCGGGCACAGGGCTGCGCAGGGCAGGAACCGGGCCGGGAGCCTCCCACATAGGTCCCGGCAAGAACTGTACTGGGGGCACAGCCCAGTTCAGCATGTGGGTCCACATGGGCCGGAGCTGGGATTCAATCCTCGGTCCTCGGGGCTTTAAAGGGAGCGCTTTACCCGCTGAGCCATCCCAGCTTTCCCACACAATGTGTTCTTAATGCCACGGAGCTATGTGATTACAAGTGGTTAACACAGTAAAGCTATGTTACATATATTTTACCACAGTAAGAAAAGTAAAGCAAAACACCATATAGTTTTATTTCTGGGAGTTGGGGCTCATCTCCCCACTCCTGGGCATGCAGCTTCCGTCTCTAGTGGGACAGAAGGGCAGTCTTCTGGAGGGGCTCACCCTGGTGAGTCAAGTGCCTTCCATCCATAACTCATCGGCCAGACTGTTCACTGAGCCCACCCAGAGCCCAGGGTTTCGGGTGCAGCCCTGCAGTGCCATCGAGAGCACCTGGAACACACCGGGACCAGTAGCCTTGGCACTCTGTCTGGGGCTGGGCTGCTGACCCAAGCCATGGTCATGTCCAGCTGTTCACTGGGCCTGATTCTGTTCCACACCCAGAAATTGGGGCTGGTACATGGGAGCTGTCCAGAGAAGGGAACTTGGCGCCAATACTGGAAGCATAAGGGGACCCCACGGTGAGGAATAGGTGGGGCAGGGCCATCTTCTTCACGTCATGAGCCAACCAGGGTGGAATGGACACCCACCTGCTTTACACAGTGCTCCCTGTCACTCAGCCACCATTCAATCCACAAAGCTGTCCTGTTTCCTTCTGAGTCCCAATGGGAGATCTGTTCACTTCAGATACCGTGGAAAGCAGAACACAGCTGCTGACGTCCTCACTGCCTCTGGCCCCAACACGACAGCACCAAACTGGCCAACTGCCAGTTCCTGGTCACACACACCAAGTGGTTCACTCTCCCCAGAGCTGCCTCGGAGAAAGAGACATTATGACTGACACAACCTCTGCCAAACACAGGGGAGCAAACCTCAGTGTGCAGTCTGGTCACTGAGCAGATGTCTTCACGTGAGAACTTTGGAGTTTGCACATCCTGGAGAGACTAGTGTGAGGAGCCAGGGAGGCTGGGGTCCCATAACCTTGGCTCTGGTGCCCCTACTAGTTTTCCTGAAGTTCCTGAGAGCTGCATAGTACTAATCAGAGAGCAAAGTTCTTCCAGAACATTCCAGCTTGTTAAATACTCATTCCTGGTCAGCCTTCATGGACCAAAACAGTCCATCTCAAAGCTTATAAACAGGTATTGGGTCAATCTCTAGAGTCCTTTTGTGGAGAAAAGAATTTGCTCAGCTAAGTTGTCAGACCTCTCACACTGACACTTGTAGGCCCTTCTGTTTGTTTGAAGACCCCCAGTGCCAGTTTTCCCCCTAATGTCTCTTTTGGGCCATGTTTCCCAGAAGTGGACCTGAGACAAGGACTCATGGGAATTCATCCATGGACTAGAGTGATGCTAGAAACATGGATGTGACTCACTCGATGATCCCAGCCCAGCTAGTGACCTGGCTCCCCTTTTACAACTTACCTATTACTACCTCAACACCACTGACCTCCATTACTTCAATTAAAAATGTTATGATGAAGGGGAAGCCGGGATGGCTCAGTGGGTTAAGCGCTCACTTTGCAGCCCCGGGGACTGAGGATCGAGTCCTGGCCCCGGCCCACATGGACCCATGTGCTAAACTGGGGAGTGCCCCCAGTTTGGTTCTCACCGGGGTGAGACCCCGGCCCAGTTCCTGCCCTGTGCAGCCCCATACCCACCTGTGGAGTGAAACTACGTGGAAAAACCAATGATGTGCAACTATGGAGACTGTTCTGGGCTCTCCCGCTTCTCTCTGTCTCTGTTTCTGTCTCTCTGTCAAAAACAATAAAAATTAATCTTAAAAAAAAAAAATGGGGAAGCTGGGATGGCTCAGTGGGTTAAGCGCTCACTTTGCAGTACCGGGGACTGAGGATCGAATCCCGGCCCCAGCCTGTGCAGAACCATAAGCTGAACTGGGAACTTCCCCAGTTCAGTTCTCTCTCTGTCTCTGTCTCTGTCTCTGTATCTCTCTCTCTCTGTCAAAAGTAAATAAATAAAAATATATTTAAAAAAAAATGTTATGACGAGGCAACCAGGATGGCTCAGTGGATTAAGCACTCGCTTTGCAACCCCGGGGTCTGAGGACTGAATCCTGGCCCCGGCCCATAGGGACTCATATGCTGAACTGGGGTGTGTTTCCCATGCGGGAGGCCCCCAGCCTGGTTCCCACCCTGTGTGGTCCCCACCGACCTGTGTGGAATGAAACCATGTCGAAAAACTGATGACGTACAACTATGGAGACTGCTCTGGGCTCTCCCCCTTCTTTCTGTCTCTCTCTGTCAAAAACAATAAAATTAAATAAATCCAGGCAGAGTCCTCTGGCACCAGGTGCCTGGACTGGGACCCACCTACTTAGGTCACTGACCCACTTATAGGAGGGCCCATCTTGGATCATGGAGAAGGCTGGGCTGGCTTGCCAAAAGCATTTTCATTTTTGACCCTGGCTAATGTAGGCTAAGTAGAACCAAGCAGCATTGATTCACAGCTGATCTCATTGGCAAACTTCTGTTGTGTGTGAGAGGAAAACATTTTCTTCTACCCTCTTAAGTACTATACCTAGGAGCTTGCAAATTAAACTGATGAAAGACATTTTAACAGGAGGCATTATACATTTTTAATATTTGCTAATTAAACGTGTTAATTTTTAAATGTATGTGCTTGTGGCATTATAGAAAGAAGTGGATACAAAACATAATGGTGAGGTTAGAGAACTCATACATAGTAACAGGGAGAAGGGAGGGAGACAATGACCACGTATGAGAGAGCAAATGAATTTAGGAACAATAAATGGGCTCTCAGGAGAATAGACAAGAGAGGTGATAGTTTATGACAAAGACTGTCTGGGATTAGTGCCAGCTTCTCTTGTTTGAGAAGAGAAAATTAGAGTTAATATCAGGAAGAGATTTATGACGATTTTCTGAGAGGCTCTGCCTTTGGGCAGATAAGGTGTTTCAGAAAATCAAATACGGAGAAGCCGGGATGGCTCAGTGGGTTAAGCACTCACTTTGCAGCGCCGAGGATCTGGGATCGATTCCCGGCCCCGGCCTGTGTGGACCCATGTGCTGAACTGGAAGCTCCCCAGTTCAGTTCTCTCTCTGTATCTGTATCTCTCTCTCTCTCTCTCTCTCTCTCTCTGTCAAAAATAAATAAACAAATAAATAAATATTTAAAAAAAAAAGAAAATCAAATACCTTCAGTTCAAAACAATTCTTATGCCAAATGGCATATTTTGGGGTGGCATATCCTGGTCCTTTTCAGTTGCCTCACCCCATTTTTTGCTAACCATTTAATTATTTTCTTCAGTATCAGGCATTTTTCGTGTGAATGATAGCCCTGTGTGACAGCCCCAGTGTCCTAGAGCTGGGGCAGTGGGGTGGGAAATGACGTTCCACCTTATTCACCAGTGAGGGGTTCATAGAAATTTTAAAAGCTCCAGAAATGAATTCCTGGGATTGACATGTAAGCATCGCCCTCTAGCGGCCACCATCAGCTTAGACAGGGCTGTGGGTCGTTCAAGGACCACTGAGTGAAAACTCACACAACACTGTAAGGGACTTGTTTGGCCAGCAAACAGTAAAACATGTCAGTGAAGTGAGGCAAAAAGGCTTGGCAACCTACTCTTGTCACCCCTGGGGCCAAGGTGAGTTCAACTTTCGATTAGCAGTTAGAGCTAATCTTTGTTTTGAAAAAGACACACCAGACCTGAAGGTAAAAATGTAATATAATTATGCCATCTGAACTTAACTGAGGTGTAGTTTATTTACAGTGACCTGCACAGATCCTAAGTGTAGTTTGATCAGTAATTTAAGCAGGAATCATGTCACCCACACCACCTCCATAAAGATCAAGAACATTCCTGCGTCCAGAAAGTTCCCTCAGTTTCCCAGACCAACCATTGTCCTGATTTCTGTCACCACAGAAGTTATGACTGTTCCAGAAGTTCATCTAGTTGATATCACACAGAGCAAATGCATAGACTCTGCCCAAAGAGTTGTGATCTTGCAAATGTAAGATAAAATGAGGTAAAAATGTTAATGTTGAAAGACATTTTTTTTCTTTCAAAATAAAAAAAAACATTTTTTTTCCCCTTAAAACATAAAATCCTTTATTGATAGATGCATTGCTTTCTTCCCTGGCTGGACATGGGTGTTTAAAAAATAAATAAAGATAAATTATACCTGGAAAATAATTTAACTACCTTGACCACTCACGGGTCCTAAAAATGGTGATTTGAAACAGCATGATTATCAACTCATCAGCATTTGTGTTTTATCCCGGTTTTGTTTTGAAGATAGTCTTGCTAATGAGGAAGATGTTCTCTGATCAAAATGACCAGCTCAACCTTTTACAAGGCTCTCACACTTCAAAGAGGAAACAAGGGCAGTTTCCTTCTCTAACCACAGCTAATTTTTAAAAAGTGTATACTTATAAATTGCAAATGGTTTCAAATTTAGTAAAGCTTTCAGTTTAAAATACAAATAAAGGGAAAGCCGGGATGGCTCAGTGGGTTGAGCACTCGCTTTGAAGCCCCGAGGACCGAGAGGATTGAATCCCGGTTCCGGCCCAGGCGGACCCACATGCTGAACTGTTTCCCACAGTTCAGTTCTCTCTCTGTCTCTGTATCTCTCTCTCTTTCTGTTAAAAATAAAATAAAAATAAAAATTTGAAAAAATTTAAAATACAAATAAGAATAGGGCACAGGGAAAGCCGGGATGGCTCAGCAGGTTAAGCGCTCGCTTTGAAGCCCCAAGGACCAAGGATCGCATCCCGGCTCCGGCCCAGGCGGACCCACATGCTGAACTGGGGTGTGCTTCCTGAACATGGTGAGGCCCCCAGTTCAATTTAAAAAAAAGCAAAAATTGAACTTTTTTTCTCACATTTCAGAATATTTTCTTAAATATTTTTTTCTAAAAAATAATATGTCTCAGAGTTCTTTTATTTTTTTTTTTAAGATTTATTTTATTGTTTGAGAGAAGATGAGAGAGAGAGAGAGAGAAAAGGAGGGCCCAGAGCAGTCTCCACAGCCGTACATCATTAGTTGTGACATGGTTTCATTCTACACAGGTGGATGGATGTGGGACCAAGTGGGGCAGCAACTGAACTTGGGGGATCTTGGGACCCCTTCCATAAGACCCACCTTCCACCTAAGCCTCATTATACCACCATGATAATATCATACATATGCCTGGAAGTTCATTTATATCATTATATCAGACTGAACTCTGGGAAGGAATATGCACAGTTGGAAAAGATGATGTAATAGTCCACTGTTAATCAAGACTGTCAAAAAAAAAAAGGAAAGCTGCGATGGCTCAGCAGGTTAAGCACTCGCTTTGAAGCCCCAGGGACAGAGGATTGAATCCTGGCCCCGGCCCATGTGGACCCATATGCTGAACTGGGGTGTGGTTCCCATGAGGGAGGCCCCAGGTTCAGTTCTCGTGTCCCCCCCCCCACACACACACACACATTCGGTCCCTGGCTCAAGGGGATGTGCCTCCCATGCAGGAGGCCCCCAGCCCAGTTCCCACCCTGCGCAGCCCCCGCCCACCTGTGTGGAATGAAACCATGTTGAAAACTGGTGACGTACAACTATGGAGATTGCTCTGGGCCCTCCCCCTTCTCTCTGTCTCTCTCTGTCTAAATCAATAAAATAAATCCTAAAAATAAAAAAAGCTGTCAATCAAAAAGCACCACACCCAGAAGGGTATAATCCTTTCTTAAAAAAAGAAAAACTGCCCCTACACTGATAACCGGTGACTTTTGAGACTTCTCTTCTTGCTTAGGCCCACTTCCACCTCCTGGAAGTGTACTTTTACTGCTTTTTACTTTCAATAATTTTTTTCTTCACCTCTGTACTTTGGTGTCTTGCTCACTTCTTTGGGATGCCAAGAACCTGGACATACACCAAGGAGGGCCCCATTCTCCGGTAACATTAGTATATGTTCAAACACATTTAAAAATGTTAAACTGGGGAAGCCAGGATGGTTCAGTGGGTTGAGCACTCACTTTGCAGCTCCGGGGACCCAGGATCGAATCCCGGCCCCAGCCCCCACCCGTGCAGACCCATGTGCTGGGCTGGGGGGTTCCCCAGTTCAGTTCTCTCTCTGTCTCTGTATCTCTCTCTCTCTCTCTCTCTCTCTCTCTCTCTGTCAAAAACAATAAAAAAAAAAAGTTAAACTTTCTCAAAGTTGTTGCATGAATTTGTATCGCCACCCACCACAAGAATGATAGCTCCTACTATCTTGTATCTTTGTCAACACTGATTTTTAGCATGCCTGAATTTTTGTTCCCAACATGTTGGGTCTGTAGTGCTATCTCACTGGGGTTTAATTTCCATTTCCCTATTTACTGGTAAGGTTGAACACCTTTTCAAAACTTATTGGCCATTTTGATTCCTGTCTTTGTGATTCATCTAGACAAGTAGAACCCAATATTCAACTTGGCCACCTGACTGCCAATGATTTCTAGAAATTCTTTATAAATTCTGACTATAAGCCTTTTATCAGTTGCATGAGTTATTAGGTTGGTACAAATGTGATTTCAATTTTTGCATTGTTAAAATTTGCCATTTGATATTGAAATACATTCTTTAAAAAATGTGATTATGTTATCATTTATTAAAAAGATTGATCTTGGGGAAGCTGGGATGGCTCAATGGGTTAAGCGCTCACTTTGCAGCACCAGGGACTGAGGATCGAATCCCGGCCCCGGCCTGTGTAGACCCATGTGCTGAACTGGGGAGTTCCCCAAGTTCAGTTCTCTCTCTGTCTCTGTATCTCTCTTCTCTCTCTCTCTCTCTCTCTCTCTCTGTCAAAAACAATTAAAAAAAAAAAGATTGATCTTCTTATTGTTTGAGAGAGAGGAAAGAGAGAGAAGAGAGAGAGACAGAGAAAAGGGGGAGGGTCCAGAGTAGTCTCCATAGTTGCACATCATTAATTTTGACATAGTTTCATTCCACACAGGTAACGGTAGGGCTGCACAGGGCAGGAACTGAACTGGGGGTCTTCCACATGCAAGGCATGTCCCCATTCAGCATATGAGTTTGTACAGGCCAGGGTGGGGATTTGATCCCCAGACTTCATGGTTACAAGGCAAGCTCTCAACCTGTTGAGCTATCCTAATATACCTGGTAAACATCATTTTAATGCACATTTCTTTTTTCTTTTTTTTTTTAATATATTTTTATTTATTTTTATTTTTGACAGAGAGAGAGAGATATACAAAGACAGAGACAGAGAGAGAACTGAACTGGGGGAGCTCCCAGCTCAGCATATAGGTCCGCACGGGCCAGGGCCGGGATTCGATCCTCGGTCCCCGGCGCTGCAAAGTGAGCGCTTAACCCACTGAGCCATCCCGGCTTCCCCCCCCTTTTTTTTTTTTCTTGCTAATGGTTTATTACTTGCTATTTATTTTAGACTATCGAAATGATATTAGACAAAAAGTAAATTTGAGTGATATTTTTTTTCAAGTTCAAAATGGATTGTAAAGCAGTGGAGACAACTGGCAACATCAACAACGCATTGGCCCAGAAACTGCTAACAAATGTACAGTGCAGTGGTGGTTCAAGAAGTTTTGCAAAGGAGACGAAAGCCTTGATGATAAGCAGCATAGTGGCCAGCTATCAGAAGCTGACAGCAACCTCTTATAACTACATAAGAAGTTGTCCAAGAATTCAACATTGACTATTCGATGGTTGTTTGGCATTTGAAGCAAATTGGAAGGGTGAAAAAGCTCAGTAAGTGGGTGCCTCACGAGCTGACTAAAAATCCAAGAAATTGTCATTTTGTAGTATTGTCTTCTCTTATTCTACACAACAACAATGAACCATTTCTTGATTGGATTGTGATGTGCAATGAAAAGTAGATTTTATACAACAACTGATGACAACTAGCTTAATGATTGGACTGAGGAGATGTTGGGAGCTGGTCATGTGCCTGAACTGAGAGGTTTTGGGGGGCCTCGATGGCAGGGCCTCGGTCCCCCTCTCGGGGGACCTCTCAGAAAAGAACGGCCTGGGGCCTCGATGACAGGGCCTTGGCCCCCCCTTTCATCTCCCTTGAAGGATAGCTGGGTGATTGGACATAGAAAGATGTGTGTGTGTGGCTTCACATGAAGGTCAGACCGCTGGCACCAGGTGTTAGATCACAGGCTGTGAGATGATAGGAATGCATGGGAGAGGGTCTACATGTTCCTGATAACAAACTGCCTGCGCTGTACTTCAGTTAATGAGTAGTTTTTGATGTAGTTGAAAAACTCCGTCTTTGTCTTTCCTTGCTCCGAGTAATGATGTAAACCTTGGCTATATAAGTGACTGAATAAAGCTATTTGGGGCTGAAAGCTATTCGGGGCTGTCCTGTTGAGGGCAGTCAGCAGATCATTTGGTCTGTCTTCAATTCCCACCGCTCAAACTCAGGGACTTCGTTCAGTCAGGCTGGCTCCTGGTACAAGGAGATGCTCCAAAGCACTTCCCAAAGCCAAACTTGCACCAAAAAAAGGTCCTGGTCACTGGTGGTCTGCTGCTGGTCTGATCCACTACAGCTTTCTGATCCCAGTGAAATCATTCCATCTGAGAAGTATGCTCAGCACATCAATGAGATGCACCGAAAACTGCAGCGCCTGCAGCCGGCATTCGTCAAC
The DNA here is from genome assembly GCA_004027555.1 of Craseonycteris thonglongyai. Taxonomy (NCBI): domain Eukaryota; kingdom Metazoa; phylum Chordata; class Mammalia; order Chiroptera; family Craseonycteridae; genus Craseonycteris; species Craseonycteris thonglongyai. The sequence continues at coordinate 11,447 of PVKE010007654.1, forward strand.
AGAAAGGGCCTAATTCTTCTTCACAACAACACCCAACCACACGTTACACAACCAACACTTCAAAAGTTGAATGAATTGGACTACAAAAATTTGTCTCATCTGCCATATTTACCTGACCTCTTGCTAACCAACTACCACTTCTTCACGCATCTTGACAACTTTTTTGGGGGGGTACTAAGATCTATTTATTGGGCTAATATGCAAAGCACTGTGTAACACATCACATATGTTATGTCAGTTATGTCTTGTGGGAGCCCTGTGAGGTAGGTATTACATCCAGATCTTAGAGACTACAACAGTTTCAGAAAAATATGCCATTTGCCTATGATCACACTGCTAGGGAGAAGCCAAACCATAATATGATCCTAATCTGTCTTACACACCAGGATGAACTGACAGGGATAAAACTTCACTCCATGTGTGAGAGAACCATGTTTTCAAAGAAAAGCAGAATCACTTCATTTTATAATCATGTGTAGTATCAGTGTCAACAGTGTTTTTAAAAAAAGGTGTCTCTAATTCTTCCAGTTTACGGATTCTGCTAAAATGTCTTCAGAAATGGCATTATCAGTGAAACAGCCCAACAAGCCCTCTAAAACAAAACATGCAATGAGATGAGACTTTCCCTTTAGTTAGTGCAAATTACACTTTGGAGACTTTAGTTTGCAGCTCTGCCTGCCATATAATAACATTAGCTTCCAGGTTAGCACTGTAACAGCAAATGACAGAAAACAACATAATGTTGATCAGTAACACATTAAATAAATTATGGTGTATACATTTAGTAGAATCTCATGCAGCCAAAAAAGAAAAGAGGTTCCTTGTTCCTTACATATCAACGTAGAATGATCCCCATTAGAAAGAAGGGGAGGGCGAGAGGGGGCAAACTCTATGTACAGTTTGTTATCATTTGTGTAAAAATTCCCTTGCATGCATGTTTGCTTAGGCACAGAATATTTTTCAACAGTAGGGGAAGCCGGGATGGCTCAGTGGGTTAAGCGCTCACTTTGCAGCCCCGGGGACCGAGGATCAAATCCCGGCCCCGGCCCGTGCGGACCCATATGCTGAACTGGGGAGCTTCCCCAGTTCAGTTCTCTCTCTGTCTCTGTCTCTGTATCTCTCTGTCAAAATAAATAAAGGCAAAATATTCAAAAGTATACAGTAGAATGAGGAGCTAGGAGCTAGGGGTGAGAGAGGCCCTATATTCGAAATCACCTTTGTATCTTGACCCATGGGAAAAGTGATGTATTCAAATGTTTTTGCTTAATGAAAAAAATGGACTGATTATAAAATTGACAAATTACAATGGTAATTTCTGATCGCAGAAAAAAACCCAAAAAATGTTCTTTGGAGAATCACTATAAAGTTATAATTTTTTAATGTGGAAAGGCATAAAATTTCCTTTATAGACAATTTGTCATTTACTCATCATGTAATATCAAATGCACCTGTAATCCCTTAAAATAAGTATAATTCTTTTGAGGGAAAAGAGCCTGATTAAATACATCATTTAGGGAAAACATGCATACTAGACTATGAATTCTACTGAAGACCGAGGTAATTATTTTACATATTTCTTAATTCCTCAGCTCTTGATGGGGTTCTCAGAATATAGTTTCTCAGTTAATGAGTTGCAAATGGTTTATTGGTTAAACTAGTAACTATAGAGTTATATAGGTCAGTTATACTGAATACAGTATAAAATAAATGGATAACTCACCAGAAACTGGCTTCTAGATTTTAATTTTAATTACCATGAAACAACATAATACCAAATGTCTAAACATCCATTATAATTGCTAAACTGTGAAATCAGCATTATTTATATCTGATCAGCTATACAAAACTCATTGATTTTTCTTCTGAAAAAAGTAGAAATCCCAAAGAATAAGGGAAAGACTGCTAATTACAGGTCATGTTTACTAATCTAGCACCATAATCCCAGTCTTAGGCCCTCCCAAGAGGCTGGAAGGAGGAAGGGAAGAGGTGAGGACGTGAGAAAAGTAAGGACAGTTTTTAACTGTGGCCCCATTTGTGCTCTAAGGCAACACAGGGTCCAGCAAAGAAGCAAGTCGCCTGAGACTGGGCAGTAAGACAGAAGCGCTGGGTTCAGATGGGAAAGGAGGCACTGAAGAGGAGTGGAGTCAGTGTGATCCTGGGAGCAGCGCTGGAGTTGACCTCATGAACTAGAGGGTTTCTTCTTGGCATCCAAGTCCTTTTTAATTTCTGCAAGTTTTTTAGCCAGGTTTGGTATGTCATAATTCTGAGCCAGATACATTCCAACCAGGTTGCCAAAAGTAAATCCAAGCAGGAACTGGAGCATAAAGTCGGCGAAGAGGGAGTAAAGCTCTCCAGCTGCTCCTGGGACAGTGCCTATCTTGACAACTTTTTCAGGGAAAACGCTTCCACAACCAGCAGGATGTAGAAACTGTTTCCCAAGAGTTTGTAGAATCCCAAAGCACAGATTTTTACCGTATACAAATACACAAATTTATTTCTTGTTGGCAAAAATGTGTTGATTGTAATGGTTCCTATTTTGATTAATAAAGATGTTTTTTTTTTAAAGAGTTATTTTATTGTTCTTGACAGAGACAAACAGAGACAGAGAGAAATGGGAGAGCCCAAAGCAGTCTTCACAGTTGTACATCATCAGTTTTTGACATGGTTTTATTCCACACAGGGTCGCACAGGATGGGAACTGGGCGGGGGCCTCCCACATGGGAGGCATGGCCCCCTCAAGCAAGGGGCTACACTTTGGGGTGAGAACCAAAATGGGAGCCTCCCGCATGGGAAGGACACCCCAGTTCAGCATTTAAGTCTTTATGGGCTGGGATTCAATCCTCAGTACCCGGGGCAGCAAAATGAGCACTTAACTCACTGAGCCTTCCCAGTTTCCCTAAGGATGTGTTTAAGCCTAGCTATAAGGATTTAAAATTCAAGGTCCAAACCCACAATTACTTCTGCACCAACCTAATATTTTTTATGTTGCCAGATAAAACAAATGAGAAATTAAACAAGTTATAACCAGGATCTTCAGAAACATATGATTAGCCAATTGATGAAAGAATGGTTAAAAATAATTTCTAGAGCAGGTCTGCAAATGTTTTCTGTAAAGGGCCACAGAATAAATGGTTTTGGCTTTGTCAGCCATATGGTCTCTGAGACAACTACAGCCACTCCTCACTTAATGACCTACCAGTTTAATGAATTCTCAGACTTAGGACCAGTTCTCCAGTGTAAGGAATCCCCGTTCTCAGTCTGTGTGACCCTCAGGAACCCCCTCTCTCAATCTTCGTCTCATTCCCTCTGTCAGTTAGCATTCACTACAGGGAGCATTTGCAATCACACAAGACTACATATTTTGTTTATAAGTGTGTTGTCACATGATATCTATTAAAAAATACCTACTCTATGGCACCACAACACACAAGACATCCCTTTGCTTATTGACCAATTTGCTTAATGACCTCGTTGTAGGAAAGGAACTCAGTAAAGGGAGGAGAGCCTGTACTCTAATTTGCCCCAGAACTGGGAAGCAGCTTAGACAACATGCAAATGAATGGGTATAGCTGAGTATCAATAAACTCTATTTAACACAACAGTTACAGTTACTGAGGACACCTATTAAGGAGTATTGTTAAAGCTGAACTGGAAATAACACTATGAACTCACATCTCTAAAACTTATCATTTCTGTCTGACCACTGAAGTAGCCTTTAACTCCTTCCCTGTTTAGAAAGAAAAAGTGCAGCTCACTGCCACATTCATTTAATTTTACATAAATACATTCTTTTAGGTTGAAGCATATCTGACTGGTATTCAACATGAAAATAAAATATAAAAGCTGTTCTTGGAGTTGTTTCTAAACAGAACTTGTCTCTAATCCTAATGTAACAGAAATGTACATGATGATCAGTATTTAATAATCTCTTCACATGTAGGAATGTTATATTTTCTAGGATTTGACATTTTCAGCAATCGAAAATGACTATATTTTATAAATGGATATACCACTACTGAAAACAATGTTATAAATAGAATGATGTCATTTGCTTTCAAAGACTATTGAAAATAATAATAAAAGCGACATATTTTGTGGGAAAATGGACTATAATCTTTGAGTCATCTAGGGGTAAATGCCTCAAGTGGCACCAGTGAGTGTTCTCAGGGCAAGCAGTAAATGGGTTAATCAGTTTTCCAACAAAACTGTGTGTGCAACAATTGGAGAGGACTCTCCAATATACAAAATGCAGTCATCAATACCTTTTCCCACCCCAAGGAATGAGGGCTCTTTGGAGAATAGCTGGTTTTATGTTTCAGGGGAAAGGAAGTACAATATGGCCCGAATATCTCGTCAGCAAGTAAGGCTGCTTCTCCAAGTTCTGGGGGTTGTAGAAGGTATACAAGAGCTCAGCTAAAGGTACCCCTCATCGATAATGACTACAGCTAATTAGAATGACTTGAGTCTGAATGCCATGAATCCATAATTATCCTCAAAAGGCAAGAATACGATTTTCATTCTTTATCAAGTCACTTGTACTATATTGACACCTGATTTTATTTGGATGAGCCATATTTCAGAGTCAGCTGCATATAAAAGCTGATATTCTCTTACCAAATTATATGTATCCAGGGTGATTCCAACTATATGAAAATACTCTATCCTTTGTAAAACATGAAGGAAAACAGAACAAGAAGACAGACCAAAAAAAAGACAAAGAAATACACTGAAGTGTTAACATTAGCTGCTTATGGATAGTAGAATGACAGATGATATTCATTTTCTTCCCTATATTTTTCTGGCATTTCCAAGTTCCTGCCTTTCTTTTTCTTTCTTTCTTTTTAAGATTTATTTTATTGTTTTTGACAGAGACAGAAAGACAGACAGAGGCAGAGAGAAGGGGGAGGGTCCATGTCATCAGTTTTCGACATGGTTTCGTTCCACACAGGTGGGCGGGATGCACAGGGTGGGAACCCGCCTGGGGGGCCTCCCCCATGGACTTCGAGCCAGGGGACAAACCAGTGGGTGAGAACCGAACTGGGGGTCTCCCTCATGGGAGGCACTCCCCAGTTCAGCATATGGGTCCACACGGGCCGGGGCTGGGATTCAGTCCTTGGTCCCCAGGGCTGCAAAGTGAGCTCTCAACCCGCTGAGCCATCCTGGCTTACCCTATTTTTCATGTGTGTATTGTGTTAGGTGGGGTTGGAAGGCATTGAGCTAGGAGGGCTGTATGATCCATGGCCCTGTATATATGTTGAGTTTTGGATGCACAGAGCATCCCCGCCCTATTCAGCTGCAGCTTCCTGGGGGCCTCAATTTGCCTCCTCTGTACAGTGGGGTACCATTCACTGGTCAGGCAGACCACCAGGGCTCCTCAGGGCAGGAGTCCAGGATTGCAGGTGTGGGGTTTGGACTCTGGGGTCCAGGTTCCAGGACTCAGGGTCTGGGGTGGGGTCTGGGTTTGGCATTTGAGGACCTGGGTCAGAGATCGGGATCTGGGGTCTGGGGAACTGGGTTCAGTTTCTGACATTTGGGTCCAGTGTGTGAGGTCTGGAGTCTGGGGCCTGGAGTTTGGGATCTGGAGCCAGGGTTCTGAGGTCTGAAGACTGGGATGTAGGATCTGAGGTTTAGGGCATGGAGACGGGTTCAGACGGGAATCCGAGGTCAGGGGTCCCTGGATCTGAGCATCGAGGATCTGAGGCTGGTGGTCCCGGATCTGAGGTCCAGTATCTGGGGCCTGGGTCTGAAGTGTGAGGTCTGGGATGTAATCTGAGGTCTGGGGCCTGGCGAGGATTTAGGATCTGGTGTTCAAGGTCTGAGGTCTCTAACCCAGGGTCTAGGATTAAGGATTCAAGGTCTGGACTCTAGGGTCCGGGGTCTGAAGCAGGTGATCTCGTATGTGGGGGTATCAGGTCTGAGGTCTGAGATCTGGGGTCCGGGGTCCGGGGTCCAGGATCTGAAGTACGGGATCCGGCCCGGCCCCACGCCCTTGCCCTGCCTGGTTCCTTCTATCCTCCCACGTTCTCTCCCCAGCCACTGGGTCTGTCCTCCCCGCCCCCTTGCCCTGCCCGCTCCCGGCCTCCCGGCCCCGCCCCCTCGCGGCCTCCCAGGCCCCGCCCCCTTGCCCCGCCCGCTCCCGGCCTCCCGGCCCCGCCCCCGCGGCCTCTCGCCCCGCCCTCCTCCCTCGCCGCTCTCATTGCCCCTGCCCTTTCCTCCCTCTGCCAGCTCCGCCCGCCTGGCCCGCCCCGCCCCGCCCGGCCCGCGGCGCCGCACCGACAAGATGGCGGCGGGTGGGAGCGGCGGCCGCGCGTCGTGCCCGCCCGGGGTCGGTGCGGGCGCTGGGGGCAGCTCGGGTCCCAGCGCCAACGCCGCCCCCGCCCCCGGCAACGCGGCTGCCGCCGCCGGCCCGACCCCCGCCTCCGGGGCGTCCCCTCCGGGCTCAGGGCCGGCCGCGCAGGCCGCGGCGGGCGGGGAGCGGGCGGCCGAGGAGCCGGGGGCGGCGGCGCTGCTGCGCGAGCCCGTGTACAACTGGCAGGCCACCAAGCCTACGGTGCAGGAGCGCTTCGCCTTCCTCTTCAACAACGAGGTGCTGTGCGACGTGCACTTCCTGGTGGGCAAGGGGCTCGGCGCCCAGCGCATCCCGGCGCACAGGTGGGCCGCGCCCGCTCCCGGGACCCCGGGACCCGGGATCCCATCTCCGGGCCCTGCCACCCCTGCACACCCTTCCCTCGGACCCCACCATCCCGGGACCCGCCATCCCCGGAATCATCAGCCCTGAGACCTCACCAATCCCCAGGACCCTTCAGGATCCCCGGGAACGACCTTCCCCAGGCCCCATCATCCCTGGGTCCTGTGGTTCTACGAGGCCCCTTTACACCCGGCAGCCCCCAGATACTATCCATTCCCTGGCCCCAAGACTCCTGCCTCTCCACCGCAATCAGAGACCCCCACCCACCCTGCCATTCTTGCCAGAATCTCCAGGTCCTGCAACTCACACCAGTTTTCTCCACCCTGGGCCCTGCCATCCTGCCTCACCTTCTCCATTGAGTACCCCATCTCCCGGCTGTGACCCCCACACCCCCACCAGACTCCTGTCTCATAAACTCAGACTCCCTAGATTCCCAAACTAAAAAGTGTCCCAAAATTCACGCAAAAAGTAATTTTAATAGAAAACACAGGTTTATAATGAAAAATTGTAAATTTTCATTGCTCAACAATGAAAACGCATTGTTCTTTCATGTAACGCTCCATTTTTAACAACCCTGAACTGTCAGCTGTCACGCTGTCTTTTTTCTCATTGGCAACACTTTACCGCACAAATTATGCAAAATTCAAATCTTGCGTGAATTTTGGGACAGGCTTACATAGCCTCCAGCCCCCCTTCCCCCCCCCCGTTCTCCCCCACTGAGCCTCCTCTGGTGCCCTCACCCTCCTCAATCCCTGACCTTCCCATTTCCTGACCCTCCTTGGTCCCCTAACCCTCCAGCCCCCAGGAAAAGGGGCCATGTGGGCCCAGGCCCCATCTCCCTTCTACTTCCTAGGGTGCAGCGCCCAGACTCCTGGGCTGGGTGAGCTGATGTCAGACACCACCCTGCCTATTCCCAGTCCCAGTGACCCTGCTCCCCATTTCACCCTAGGGACCTCTGTGGGGGAGGCTCACTGGAGGCAACACTGCAGAGGGTGCGGTTTTTGTTCCTCTCTGTTTGGAGTGCCCCCTCCTCCCCCGCTGTGAGGGTCCTCCCACCTCTGACATGTGGCCTTTAACCTGTGCCTTCTACAGTCTTTGTGGCTTTTTTTGGTTATTTATGTACAACTGTGTCTGGATTCCTGTCTGTGAAAGGTTCCAGGCCTATGGTTGGGTCCCCAGGACCTCCCCTGTCTCCTCCCTCCCCTGTGTTTATGCCCCTCTCTCCTGTCATGCATGTGGGCAGTCTTCCTAAGTTTGGATTAAGGGGCTGGTCTGTTTGCCATCTTCCAGTCCCTCCTGGACCCCTCCTCCTCCACCCCCTACCCTCATCTTCCTAACATTCCTCCTTCTCCTACATGTTTCTTAGTCCAGCCCAGGCTCTCCTACCCACCAGACACGATTGGAAGCCTTTGAGGATAGGACAGGTGTATGTGGCTGGAAACCCCACCCTTGGGGGAACCTCAGGGTTTCTACTTGAGGGGAGCAAGGTGGCTGGTGGGGGCCTCCCTATATGCCAACTGACCTTGAGACACATACTCAATCAGATCATGCTTGAAAACCCATTAGCTGGTGGTAAAGTGGAGACAAGAAAGGTGGATGTGAAGCAGGAGAGGGGTCTGGTTCTTGTGGGGAGTGGAGGTTAAGTGAGGAAGGACGGGTGTGACATTTAGTGAGAATTTCCAAGAGCAGGAGGGAGACACAGGCCCAGAGGTGACAACAGGGCTGACCTGCTCCAGGATGGACAGCTTTGAGCAAGTAGTGCTGAGCAGAGAGCAGGGAAAAGGGAGGCTATTGCAGGACTCCTGGCTTAGGAATGTGAGGCCTAGAGACCAGAAGAGCTGGGCAAGTGGGAGCCACAGCAAGGCTAGAGCAGAGGGGCCAAAGGGCGCTGTGGGCCACAATGACCTCATCTGCTTAGAAGGGTGGAATGGGTCAGGGGCTATACAGGAGGTGATGGGCTTGGTGAGAACAGCAGAAATGGGAAACGGGGTTCAGCTTCTCTGGGGGAGGTACGTCTCCATGACAAGGTGAGGAGGTGGCTTGGCAGATGAAGGAGACTGAGGGGTGCTGTGTCAGTGGTTCCCCCGAATCCTCCTGGCTCAAGCATTTCAGGAGAGGACAAGTGTGGAGGGAAACATTGTATTGGAGGGGTGGAGAAACCCTGGAGAGATGACCAGAAGCCATATGACTAGAGGGGTGTGCAACTGAGGTCTGCGGCGTGCAGGGGTCCATAGTGATGGGTGTGGATAGAGTGGCTTGAGGGCAGCGTGTGGATGGAAGGGGAGAGGTGCTTAGGAATGGCAAGGAGGAGCCACCCTGAAATGAGGTCTGGGATGCAGACTTTTCTAGGTGTGGGAGTATATGCATGCACCCCAATGCCCACCATCATCAGACTGTCACTGTCTTGTTCTGGTAGCTTCATGAGTCCCAGGTCCCCTGTTAGCTCTCTGCCTGGTTCTCCTGGCACACCTCACAGGTCCTTGTACTCATCTATTTCACCCTTGAGCCCCGAGAGCTTCCCTGAGTGCTTGATGTTCAGAGGGTGTCTGGGGCCAGGCCAATGGCACTTTTCTTGTCCCATTTCCCTGTTGTTGATGTACTACTCTATGGATCCCCCAAAGGAAGGTTCTAGCTCTTTCTCTTTCATTTTAGCCTTCGGGTTATTATTTCATATGAATTGTGAACATTTTACCTGCAATGGTCAGATGGGTGACTGCCTAGTTGGTGACCTTGGGTTCGCCGTGCTTCAGTTTCCCCACTTGTGAACTGGAGTGGACCACTGAGAGACCTGTGGGAAGATCAAATCCACATTGTCACAGTAGCCTAGGGCTCCTTTAGGCAGCAGCCCCTAACCTTTTTGGCACTGGGGACTGGTTTCATGGAAGACAATTTTTCCACGGATATGGGAGGTACTGGGGGTGGGGGTGGGGGGAGGGCAGGGATGGTTTTGGGATGACTGAAGCACATTACATTTATTGTGCACTTTATTTCTTTTACATTTTAATGTATAATGAAATAATTATACAACTCACCGTAATGCAGAATCTATGGGAGCTCTAAGTATGAGTTTTTATATGAGCTTGCAAGCAATTGATTTCTGAGCATCAAATCTCTCTGCTAATGTGAATTTGTATTTGCAGCTGCTCCCCAGCACTAGCATCACCACCTCAGTTCCACCTCAGATCATCAGGCATTAGATTCTCAAGGAGCATGCAACCTAGATCCCTTGCATGCGCAGTTCACAATAGGCTTCACGCTCCCATGAGAATCTAATGCCACCACCGATCTGACAGGAGGCGGAACGCAGGCAGTAATGTGAGTGGAGCCTCTGTAAATACAGGTGGAGCTTTGCTACCGTATTTTTTCTCCATAAGATGCACTTTCCCCCCCAAAAAAAGTGGAGGGAAAAGTGTGTGCGTCTTATGGAGCAAATATTGCAAAGAAGAGTGCACATTGGGGACCTTAATGATGCCGTGAGGAAGCCTGCAGCCAGATCAAAGCAGGGACTGCATGGAAGGAGAGCGGGTCCAAGCAGCGTCTTATGGAGCGAAAAATACGGTAACTTGCCTGAAGCTCACCTCCTGCTGTGCAGCCTGGTTCCTAACTGGTCATGGCCCAGGGGTTAGGGATTCCTGCTCTATAGGAGGAGAGCTTAGATAAAGGTAGGGACATAAGCCAACACAGAGTTAATGTCCTGGGGGGGCCACATTGATGGAGAGCGACGATTGAACACGTGTGAGAGGTTGAAGAAGATGGTGGTCTGGAGAGTTCCTGGTCATATGTGTGGACACCTCTGGTTAAACCTCATTCTCACCCCTTTATGGGAGGGCTAGATTTGGGGACTCCCATCTAAAGAGTAGGGTCCCTCTCAGCCAGGTGGTCAGGGTCAACCTCAGGGTGATGTGGGTTGGGGACCTATGATGGGATGTGACAAGAAGGGTACCTCACCTGGCTGGGTGTGCTCTTTCCCAACGTCTATAATCCCTATGTGTAGTGGGTTGAATGGTGCCCCCCTCAACCCCAAAGACTTGTTCCTATCCTTATCCCCAGAGCCTGTGACTGGAAAAAGGAACTTTGCAGATGTGTTTAAATTAAATCTCTCTCTCTTTTTTTGTTTTTCCTTAAGATTTATTTATTGTTTTTGAGAGAAGGAGAGAGAGAGAGAGAGAGAGAGAGAGAGAGAGAGAGAGAGAGAGAGAAAAGGGGGAGGGCCCAGAGCAGTCTCCATAGTTGTACATCATTAGATGTGATGTGGTTTCATTCCACACAGGTGGATGTGGAGCCACACCAGATGGGAACCGAAGTTTCCCATGCAGGAGCCCCCTGCATGGAGGGTGAGAACCTTCACTGCCATCCCAAAGGTTACCAGTTGTGCTGCAGTTCAGCATATGGGTTTTTGCACAGGCTGGGGCAGGGATTTAATTCTCAGGCCTCACAGTTGTAAGGCAAGAGCTCAACCTGCTGAGCTATCCTGGCATCCCCAAATTAAGGGTCTTAAGATGAGATCATTTTGGATTATCCAGGTGGGCCCTAAACCCAATGGCAAGTGTCCTTGAAAGAGACAGGCAGAGGAGAGACAGAGAAAACACATGTGGTGATAGAGGCAGAGACTGGGGGATACAGCCACAAGCCTAGGGATACTGGAGCCCCCAGAAGCTGGAAGAGGCGGGAAACATTCAAACCTGGGGCCTCAGAAGGAGCTTGGTCCTGCTACACCATGAGTTTAGATATCTGGCCTCCAGCGTATGAGAGGATAGATTTTTGTTGTTTCAGGTCACTCATTTTGCAGCACTTTGGATGGCAGCCCCGGAAGACCAGTATGTCCAGTCTAATGAGAAATCCCCAACAAACCTGGTCTGGAGACCTGCTGGAACCCGGCCAGTGCTCCCTGAGACTACCCAGGACAGGAAAACCAGGGAAAGAAGGAGAAAGCGTCATAGCTGGAGATGCCTAAGGGATGACAAGATGCCAGGTGGAATCCTGGAATGGGGACCTTCAGGCAGAAAGGATGTTAGTGCCAGAACTAGTGACATGGGAGCAAGGCCTGATGTTGGCATTAAAAATCAGAATGAGGACAGGTCTTATGCTAAGTTCAAGGTGTGGTCTAGACCCATCAGCTCCCAGGGCTGTGCTTGGGGTGGCCCCTGAACTCTTGGTACAGGGTAAAATGGGGTGTGGGACCCCGGAACACAGGTTGGCATTTGTGACAGCTCATGTGCTAACTCCTGCCCTGCTTAGCTTCTTTTGTTTCTCCCAGCTCTTTCCTAACTTCTGATGTGGTTTTTTTTTTTAACTGAACTGGGGACCTCACCGCATTCGGGAAGCACACCCCAGTTCAGCATGTGGGTCCGCCTGGGCCGGAGCCGGGATTCGATCCTTGGTCCTCCAGGCTTCAAAGTGAGCGCCTAACTAACTGAGCCATCCCAGCTTCCCCATAACTCCTGATGTTGATGTTATGTTATCGTTGGCTTTGACTGTTTCACTCCATCCTGCATTCAAGGGCCCATCCTGCATTCAGGAGAATGGCCAGCATATAGTAGGTGCTCAGTAAACACACATTGGTTGACATGCCGGAATATAATGTCTTTTCTCTCAGGGTTTACTCTGAGGAAACAGCGAACATCTTCAGGATGGTACTTGCATGGATCTACAAATCAGGTGGCTCCACAAAATTAATGTCTCGGAGGTCTTTCTTTACTCTCTCATGGAAAATGTAGCCACACCGAGTCTAGAATGTGGAACAGTGTGTCTGGTGTCTCTTCTGTGGCATTGACCTGTTTGTGTGTTTTTAGTCCAGCGACATCTTTTGATGACAGTGGCTCTATGGTGTGTTTTGAGAATTGCTAAGGAAGTTCTCAGTTTTATTCTGTGTCAAGACCTTTTCAGCTGTGCTAATACATTGAGTCTTTCATAATCAGCCATCCATCTATGCCTCCACCCAACAGCCATTGGAACATGGTGCTAACAGAAAAACATTGCTTTCCCTCTGGAACTTATTCTAGCACAGCAGTAGCAAGCATACATACAGAGCCATAGTAAGTATTTTCTGTGGGCCACACGGTCTCTGTCTCAACTACTTAATTCTGCCTTTGCAGCACAAAAACAGTAACACATAAGTGACTGAGCATGGCTGTGTTCCAATAAAACGTTATTTGCAGGGGAAGCTGGGATGGCTCAGCGGGTGGAGCTCTCGCTTTGCAGCCCCAGGGACTGAGAATCAAATCCTGACCCCTGGCCTGTGTGGACCCATATGCTGAACTGGGGTGTGCTTCCCATGCAGGAGGCCCCCAGTTCAATTCTTGCCCGCTGGTTTGGCCCTTGGCTCATGGGGGCGTGCCTCCTATGTGGGAGGCCCCCAGCCCAGTTCCTGGCCTGTGCGGCCCCCACCCCTCTCTGGGGAATAAAACCATGTCGAAAACTGATGACTGTACAACTATGGAGACTGGTATGGGCCCTCCCCTTCTTTCTGTCTCTCTCTCTCTCTGTCGAAAAGAATAAAATAAATCTTAAAAACAACAACAACTTTATTTGCAAAAGCAAGTGGCGGGCCAGATTAAGTCCCAGGGCCAAGTTTGCTGCCCCCCTCCCTGATGGTTCCTTATGATCTTTATAATCAATTTGTCAAGTGTTAAAGGAATTGGTTTTCCCTGAGATGCCTTGTTAGAGAGAACTGGCAGTTTAGAATCTGGAATATATCTGGGGACATGATATTTCTGTATTTGTTTATTCAGGGCATTTTTTAGCACCCTTACAAAAACTTCGTGGTTTTCCTCATTGGATAGTTTTTGCACACTTTTTTGCTCAGGTGGTTTTTTGGTTTTTTTTTTCTCTTGGAAATTATCTTTTCTCTATTATATTTTTATAGCTGGTTCTTGCTCGGAAGCTATAGATTTTGGGGGCATATTTATTTTTTATGTTATTTGAATGATTTCTTTCTGAACCATTTTAGTATTCAGATTAGTCTGCTGACTCTGTGTCTTGGCCCCATGCTGTAGTAGACTTTTCTGTGATGATTTGAATGTTCTAGATCTGTGCTCTCCAGGACTAGTCATATGTATCTACTGAGCACTTGGAATGTGGCCATCACAACTGAGGACTTGAACTTTTTATTTATTTGAATTTGAATTTAGACTTAAATAGCCTTGTGTGACCAGTAGCAACCATGTTGGACAGTGCAGTTTTGGAATTTTAAGTTAGAGAATCATGGTATGGGCAAACCTTTCTTCTTCCTCTCCCATATACCGGCCTTATTATGACGATTTTTTTCTAATCTTACTGCATTTCAACCCCTGCCTTATTCTGTAATGGGTGAGAGCAAGCAGCCTTGGGGCTTTTCACAGTTACATGTGACCATTGAGATTGGTTTCCTGTAAATCCTCTTTCACAAGGTACAGAACCTTCTGTCCATTTTTGTTTATAAAGGGTTTGCAGGAAGTGTGGGTGTGGAGATGTCAAGCGCTTTTGTTGGATTTGGCCTTGTTTCATGTAACAACTGTCCAGATGGAAATTTTATATGGTTATCAATCATCATAGCCCAGTTTTAAGAATTTTATTTTATTAATTTTTATGTTTTTGACAGAGAGAGAGAGATACAGAGACAGAGAGAGAGATACAGAGACAGAGAGAGAACTGAACTGGGGGCACTCCCCAGTTCAGCATATGGGTCTGCATGGGCCGGGGCCGGGATTTGATCCTTGGTCCCGGGTGCTGCAAAGTGAGCGCTTAACCCACTGAGCCATCCCGGCTTCCCCAATAGCCCAGTTTTAGAGCACATCCATTACCCCAAAAGGTCCCCGCTCTCATCTTGAACCCTAGGCAACCGCTGGTCCATCTGCTTTCTGTCTGTCTAGTTTTGCTGTTTTTAGAAATTTCATGTAATCTCAGGAGCTCTTAAGATAGGTAGATTTATTTATTGATTTATTGATTTATAGATTTATTGTTTTTGATAGAGACAGAGAGAAAGGGGAGGGCCCAGAGTAGTCTCCATAGTTATACATCATCAGTTTTCAACAGTTTGGTTCCACACAGGTGAACGGGGTCCTGCACGCAAGGTGGGAATTGTACTGGGGGCCTCCAGTGTGGGAGGCCCGCCCTCGAGCCAGGGGCTGAACCAGGGGGCGAGAACCAAACTGGGGGCCTCCCGCATGGGAAGCACACCCCAGTTCAGCATGTGGTTCTGCACGGGCCGGGGCTGCAAACGAGTGCTTAACCCGCTGAGCCATCCGGTTTCCCTGGGAGCTCTTCTTTTTAGTGCTGAAGTAGAAGTCTTTTTTTTTCTTTATTTTTTTTTAAAGATTTGTTTATTGTTTGAGAGAAGGTGAAAGAGGGAGAGAGAGAGAAGCAGGAAAAGCTCAGAGCAGTTCCCACAGTCTCATCACCAGCCGTGACATGGCTCCACCCCACACAGGTAGACGTGGGGTTGTGCGGGGTGGGAACCAAACTGGGGCTTGCCACTATCCTGGTGGATACCAGTTTCACTGCAGTTTAGCACATGGGCTCTGCACCTGCTGGGGCTGGGACTTGATCCCTGGACCCCATGGTTGCAAGTCAAGCGCCCAAACTGCTGAACTATCCCAGCATCCCTAGAAGTCCTTTCTACTGCTGAACGCTGCTGTGTGGACCACAGTTTGTTCACCAGAAATGGGGATGTGGCTGTCTTAGGTGTTTCACTGTGGGAATAATGGTGCTGTGGGCACAGGTCCCTGTGGCAGTGCCCTTCCTTTCTCTTGGGTAAATTTGCAGGAGTGAGATGGACCAGTTATAGTGTCTTATATATGACATAAGTGGAAACTGTCCCCCAGCCCCCATGGAGGTTTGGGCCTTGTAGATAAGTTCGACTGCTCACCCTTCAGTATTTCTCAGAGGAGTGCAGTGGTGTTATTTCTCCCAGAATACTCTCCAGAACCCTTCATGGGATCACATGGGGCTGAAGATTTTAATGTATGAGTTCGTTTTCTTAGACTTTATGCGCCTTCATCAGCCATGCCATTTTCAGCAGTTTGTGTCTTTTTTTCCATCTAATTGTTTCAATTTGTCCACATGAAGTTGTAGTACAACTTTTTTATTTTCTTTAGGGCCTGCAGTTGAAGTTCCCTCTTTCTTTCCTGATTTTGGTAACTGTTGTCTTTTCTCTCTTTTCTTGGTCAGTCTGGCCAAAGTTTTAGCCACTGATACTTGTTTTTCAAAGAGCAACAATTTTGGTTTCGTTGGTTTTCTGTTTCCCTATTCCCAATTTTCTTAACTTCTCCTCCCTCTTGTATTATTTCCTTCTTTCTTTGGGTTTGATTTGCTGTTCATTTTCTGTTTGACTTTGGGTCTTTACTTAATAGGTACATGGTGTTTACCTGAGCACTGTGTTAGCTGCTTCCCTCACATTTGGCTGTGTTCTGTCTTCATTATCTAATACACCTTGTGTTCTGTCTGTGAACCCTGGGTTAATTGCAGGTACGTCATTCCATTTCCAAGTGTTTGGGGATTTCTTTTCACATTTGGGCCATTGTGGGTCGCGCTGCTGTGCACACTGGTGTGCAGGTATTGTGTGGACACATGTTTTTCTGGCGCAGACACCTAGTCATGCACTTGCTAGGTCAGGCCTGACCATCTAAGGAACCACGAGACTTCCATGGCAGCCACACATAAGGGTTCTGATTTCTCCATGTCCTCGTCAGCTCTTGTCATTGTTTTTATTTTTAATTCTAGCTATTCTTGTGGGTGAGGTAGTGCCTCACAGGGGTTTTGATTTGTGTTTACTGTTACGTTGTTGGAGAAGGAAGGAGAAGGAGGGTAAAAGGTACATGAAGGGGAGGCCTCAGTTGGGCTGGCGGCTCTGGTTGGCCAGAGGCAGGAGGGAGCAAGGCGCCAAGGGAGTGGTCTTGGTGACAAAACTGAAGGCCATGAGGGCTTCTGGCCAGAGGAGCCAGGTGGGTGGGGCCAAGGGTGGAAGAGCCTTGGAGATATGGGACAGACCGTCCTCAGACCTGGCAGCCTTTCGAGGACCTGGGGTTTCCCACTGTCTGCCAGTGAGGGTACTGAGGGAGCGTGAGTTCCCTGACTATATAGTGTCCAGTGTCTCTGCACTGGCCAGGCCCAGATGGGTAGGCAACACCACAGATTTGTGCTCTCTCATTTCTGGAGTCCGAAATCTGAGATTGAGTTGTTACAGGGCAGTGCTACCTCTGGAAGCTCCAGAGGAGGGTTCTTCCTGCCTTTCCCAGCTCTTGGGGACTCCACTGTCCCTGGGTTTGTGACCACATCATTTCCAGTCTCTGCCTCCATTGTTACATTGCCTCTCCCTTTGTGTCTCTGTGTCAAAATTTCCCTGTTATAAGCACACCAATCATTGGATCAAGGCTACCTCACTCCATTGTGACCTCATCTTAACTCATACCTATTTTCAGATGAGGTTCTGTTCTGATTTTCTGGGTGAACATAAGTTTTAGGGGATACTACTCAGCCAGCTAGACTTGGTTTCCTACCTAGCCCTCTGTCTCCAGTCTGGCTGTCAGGGTGGGTCAAGTCCTGGCCCAGACTGTGGAACAGATGAGATCCTGGCAAGGCCAGGGGACACATATCCTACAGTAGAGGAGGAGGTTAGGGCTGGGGAGAGAGAGGGCTTCTCCCTGCGGAGAGTAGGGAATGGCCCAGCCAGGGCTTTGCCAGGAGCTGTGGGAAGGGTACCCCAGGCACCAGGCAGAGGCCACGAGGTGCAATGTGGGGCTGGCTCTGTCCCACCTG
Source organism: Craseonycteris thonglongyai (assembly GCA_004027555.1). Lineage (NCBI taxonomy): Eukaryota > Metazoa > Chordata > Mammalia > Chiroptera > Craseonycteridae > Craseonycteris > Craseonycteris thonglongyai. Next base: position 28,869 of record PVKE010007654.1, read on the forward strand.
CCAATGTTTGCTGACTCTGGAGGTTTGTAAGTAGGGTGGCTGCTTAGAGTCCTGTGTTTGTCACAGTGGGGACCCCAGGAGGGGTGTGATACAGGGCCTTGCAGACCCAGGGATAGGTGCTTTGCAGTGGGCAGGCCACACGGCTATAACCCCTACATCATCTATACTTCCCTGGGAGGAGGCTGTCGAGGGGACTGAGGATGGACAGCACAGAGCGGGTGGCCCTGCCCTGAGTGTGGTCACTGGAGTTCCCCCACAATTCTCCTGGTCCCCATGGATGGGCCCAACAGGAGGGTTCAGGGCTGGAGGGAAGCCTGGGGGCTTCTCACAGCTGGTCCTTACCCACTGGGCATTCCTGCCCCTCTAGCTGAAAAAGACACAGGCAGGTGGCATGAGTGGATGAGTCACTCCTGGCAGAACCCACAAGTCTCACAGCCACTGCCTCCTAACACTTCCCTGTGTTCATGCCATTCCCTTGGCCTCAATACCCTACCTACCCCATAGACTCAGCCTGGCTCCGAGGTCCCTGCCAGGCCTCCCCTGACCCTTTTTCCCCTCATGGCTCTGTGTTCTCTTCTTCCTACCCCTCTGTCAGGTGTCTGTGCCCTCTAAGAAGGTGGGGATCCCAGTGTCCGAAGCCTGAGCACAGGGCAGGTGTGTGTAGAGCAAGCGAGTGAGTGAATGAATGAGCCAGTGGGTGAGTGGATGGGTAGACAGATGAATGAACAGAGGATGCTCTGGGCATAGTGTCTGTTCTCAGGGGGCAGCTGGCAGAGGAGCTGCGCGGGGATTCCCCCCAGGGTCTCCAGTTGGGGAGCATCGCGTGGGGACACTCACCTTACACATTCCCACTCCACTTCTCACAGCCCCAGGCTCAGGTGACGGGGACAGGCAGGGCCATGCGGAGGATAACCAGGCCTTCTCTTCATGCCAGGTTTGTGCTGGCTGTGGGCAGTGCTGTCTTCGACGCCATGTTCAATGGGGGCATGGCCACCACGTCCACCGAGATCGAGCTGCCTGATGTGGAGCCGGCCGCCTTCTTGGCTCTGCTCAAGTAAGACCTGGGACCTCACCACCGAGGGGTGGGATGGACAGCCCAATGGTTTACACGTCGGAACACACACGGGGCTCAGGGAGAAAATAAAGACCCTGGTGAAATCGCCACTAGAGCTCTGACTCCCTGGAAATTTCTAGAACTTGCTTCTGCAGTCAGGAGGGCCTATGAATGCCCCCACCCTGATTTTTAATTTTTCTATTTTAATTGAGATATAACTCAAATATTATACAATTCAGTCACTTAAAGTGTACAAATTAGTGGTTTTTAGTATATTCACAGATATGTGCAACCACCACCTCTGTCTGGTTCCAGAACCTTCCATTACCCCAGAAAGGAGACCCCTGTCTCCGTCTGTATGCACCTCTATCCCTCTCCCTAGCTCCCAACAACTATTAAACCCCCTCATGTCTCTGTGGCTGTGCCTGTTCTGGACGTTTCACATCAATGGAGTCACACACTCTGAGGCCTTGTGTGTCTGGCTTCTCTTATTGAGCACCATTTTCGAGTTCCATCTATGTTGTATGTAGCATATATGAGTATATGAGCCCCCTCATTTTGATCCTTTGTAGTTGACAGTTACAGAAGTAGCATAAGATAAGGATTTTATACACCACCTATACTTTTTCCTTTTAAGTTTCCAAATATTTTCTCCCGAGCGGTGAGTGCCTGTGTGGGGGCTGTCCCAAAGTCGCAGGAAATAGAGCCAACATGGATAAGAGGGGAGGAGAGACAAAGCTTGGGTGGAGACCAGGGGCAGCGCGGGCTCTTGTGAAGGCCAAGGCCCTGCTCTTCGGCAGGGCAAGCTCTTGAGAGTGTCTACCCTGCCCCCCTTGCCCATCTGGCTCCTAGGAACGCTGGGTGTAAATTGTTGTGGATAACTTTACACATTATCCCAAACATGTCTTTAAAAGCAGTTTATTTTTTTCCCTCTTGGTAATCAAAATGGCACAGGTTCATAGACACATAAAGTTAATACCAAGAAGTATAAAGAATAAAGTGGGGCTAACCTTCCTCCCCATCTCAGCCCATCCCTCTCGGCTCATGCCTTGTGTATTAGTGTGCTCACAGCCCCCCTTCCACCTCACTGTGTGCTCACCCCCTCTTCCCATGGATGTCCACAATTCCTTGTTGAGTGTAATTTTGTTCTAGTTGGTTCCATCTGTAGATGCCCCGTAACCCTTGATTATAATATTGTTGAGTCTTGTGACTATCCTCGTGTCCTCCAGGTCACAACGGCACGCTGAGGAACAAGCTCTTTTATTCATCTCTATGTACTTTCTCAGATGGTTCTCTCAGCCCAAAGCTAGATAGTGGATGCTTCTCAGCCAGTGGTCGGTGGGCTCTGTCTCCATTAGTCTTTGTAAACTATGGGAGGGGCTGTGTGCCAATAAAACTTTATTTACAAAAACAGATGACAAAACCACAAGTAGATATCATTTCACACTCAATAGAACGGTTATAAAAATTTTTTTAAAAAGAGAAATGACAGGAGTTAGCAAGGACGTTGAGAAATTGGGATTCTCATGGATGGCTTGGGAGGGTGTGAAATGCGGCAGCCACCATGGGAAACAGGATGGTAGCTCCTGAAATATTTAAACATGGAGTCACCATATGACCCAGCAGTCCCACTGCTGGGTATTTACCTGAGAGAATGGAAAGCAGGGACTCAGACACCTGCCATGACTGTGCAGAGCATGACTCATAACAGCCAGATGCAACACAGCCCCAATGTCCATCAGTGGGTGATGGACAGACACAAGGTGGTCCATCCACACACTGGAATAGTAAAAGGATGGACAGTCCGACACCTGCTACAACATGGATGAACCTTGAGGACATTATGCTTAATGAAGTGAGCCAGATACAAAGGGACAGACTGTGTGACTGCACTCACAGGAGGTCCCCAGAGGAGTCAGATTCACAGAGACAGAGAGCAGACGGTGGGGGCCAAGGGCTGGGAAGTGAGCGGGCGCTAGTGTTTAATGGAGACAGAGTGTCCATTTAGGATGATGATAAAGACCTGGAGGGGATGGAGGGGATGGTTGTGCAATATGGACTTAATGCCACCGAGCTGTGTGCTTAAAATTGATTAAGATGGTAAAGTTTATGTTATATGCATTTTACCACAACTAAGAAAAAAATTATACCATAAAAAAATCAGTAACAAAAACAAGTGACAGGCTGCAGTTTGCCAAACTCTGCCTTAGGTTAGACCCTGTCTGTCTGGGTTTTGGTAAATACTGCTGTTGGCCCTCCTGAGAGGGTTGACACTGTTGCCTTTGGTGTGTGAGGGCCTTGCCTGTCCCTCTGCATGTATTCGGGCAGCTCTCTATGAAACAGGGTTCCCCCTGCACTGGTGACATTGGGGTGGGTCACTGTTGGGGCCATCCTGAGTACCATGGGGTGCTGAGCAGCACCCCTGGCCTCCTGGCGTGCAGGGTCTCCCGGACCCCATGGACTCCAGCTGCTGGGCTGTCACTGGGCTCCTGGCTCATGCAGGGTCCTGGACTCAGGAGCGGTGCCCCCTTCCTGGGCTGTTTGGTTCTGTACCCCCACCACCATTTTTTTATGACCCAACTTCTGACCCACATTTGGAGTTGGGCAGTGGCGTTCGTCAGTGTCCATGAGTGTCTGTGATGCAGGCTGACACTTCTGGTTCCATGATTTGCCCAGACCTCATTAAGTTTTGCCATCAGGCCTACCTTGCCGGTTAGGAAGTGTGGAAACGTCCCTGTGTCCCCCAGCAATCCCATGGTGGCCTTCAGGCCTGGTGCCCGTCATGGGAAGGCCTGTGGTGTACATGTGTTTCCTGCCGTGTTGGAAAGTGGGTGGTTTAACCTCTCACAGGTTTTCACTGGTAATGGGTTTTGCTGGGTCCTGTCTGCAAGGTCAGAGGACAACAGGTGCTGGTTCTGGAAGATTCTTCAAGGCCAGCCCATGGGGTAGGGGCTGGTGTGGGTTCCTGCCTGCGTCTTATGGTCTGCGTGGAGCTGTGGGCCCTGCCTCAGGGCCGCTGGCCTCCCATCCCAGGTTTCTCTACTCGGATGAGGTTCAGATTGGGCCAGAGACGGTCATGACCACGTTGTATACTGCCAAGAAGTATGCGGTGCCCGCACTTGAGGCCCACTGTGTGGAGTTCCTGAAGAAGAACCTGCGGGCGGACAATGCGTTCATGCTGCTGACGCAGGTGTGGGGACGGGCGAGAGCAGGGGGTGCCCAGTGAGGGTGTGGTAGTTGGGGGAGCACTGGGCGAGGGCTTGGGTGGGTGGGCAAAGGTGGGGGTGGGGGGAGACAAGTAAAGACACTGGGTGTGGGAGGCAGGGCACACTTGGGTGGCTGGAGTTTCTAAGTTTTTGACTCCCCTTAAATTTTGTGCCAGGAAGAATGCCCCCCACCCCTCTATCTGCCCCACCATGGCGGGCCCCCCAAGGTTTCTGGGTGAGTTTCTAGACCTCCTTGGAAGCTTGTTGCTATTTGTTTGGCTATAGGTTACCAGCTGGCTCTGATCCCCTTTTTTAGGACTCAGGTGTGGGGAGAAAGACATTTTGTCTTTGTTTCTTTGAGAAGATCCCTTTCGGGCTCTGGTTAGCTGGGTTGTGGTGGGTCTGGCCGGGCTGTGGGCACTGCCAGGCCAGGGAGATACCTGGGCACAGGTGGGTGTGGGGCATTCTTTTCTGGGCAGGTCACAGGCCCCCTGCCCCCAGACAAGTTGGATTTTCAAACTCCTTACTGAGGTGGCACCTGGGCCTCGGGCTCTGCGTGGCCACTCACTGAGTTGCCATAAAGGGCCAGAGCTGGGACTGTCATGTGGGGGCTGCCCCAGCCAGCAGCTGAGAGCTGTGGCCATGTGGGGTGTCCTAGCCAGGCCCTGGGCACAGCAGATGCCAGGGGGTTATGGGTCTTGCTATCCCCCCAGCTTCCTGGGCAGAATGAATGAGAATCTTTTCCCCTCCCTGGCCCCCACCTTGTGTGCGGGTTTCCGATGTACCAATCTAAGGGGCACAGGCTTCCATGCCCCACTGGTCACTCATGGCCCTCTCCCCAGAGGCTCCTGCCCTGTCTGATGTCCCCACCTTTGGCCCTGAACTGGTAGATGCTCTGGTTTTAGACGTGTTGGTTGGAGTTGGGTCTTCCTTCACCAGACCCCTACGCCAGCCATTGGTTTTACTGCGAGTCTGTGAAATTGGGGAAAATCTTGCTGTCCTTTGGACTGACTAACACCCTGCAGGCCCCAAGACTTGAAATTTATGGCAAGTTTTGAACAAGGGGGTCCAGGTCAGGTCCTGTCTTGGAGCCAGGTAATGACATACTGTCCCTTGCAGGCTCGGCTCTTTGACGAACCTCAGCTTGCCAGCCTGTGCCTGGAAAACATCGACAAAAACACAGCTGATGCCATCACTGCAGAGGGCTTCACAGACATTGACCTGGGTAAGGCTGGCCTTATGTGCTGATGCCCACCATTCTGCATAGGCCCAGGTGGTCTGTGTTTTTGGCCTTACCGGACACAGGGCTTCTGTCTGGCCTACTCCACTCTGATTGTTGGTGACAGGATAGCAGATGGGCATGGCTGTGAGCCAGTGAGCCTCATTTACCAACATAGACAGAGGCTGTGCACAGTGTGCAGATGACTCCTGGCTATGACCACAGTATCCACGCTGACGCAGACCCCTGTCCCCTGCAGACACGCTGGTTGCTGTCCTAGAGCGGGACACACTGGGCATCCGTGAAGTGCGCCTGTTCAATGCTGTTGTCCGCTGGTCTGAGGCTGAGTGTCAGCGGCAGCAGCTGCAGGTGATGCCTGAGAACAAGCGGAAGGTCCTGGGGAAGGCGCTGGCCCTCATCCGCTTCCCGCTGATGACCATTGAGGAATTTGCTGCAGGTAACGATCAGGGGGGCTATGGAGGTACTCGGGAGGGGTGTGACTCAGTTGTGTGTCCCACTGGGTCTGGTGTTGGCTATGTGTCAACCTGAGAGCCCTTTCCAGGAACACAAGTGTGCTCCTCTGTGTCCACGACACATTCACCTTGTTAACGGGAAGCTTGGACTATACATAAACATAAAGATAGAACTACCCACAGATGGCGTCTTTCTGTCCCGTATCTCGACTTTACCTTTCCTCTGTGTCTCCCATGTCCACATGCAAGTATATGAGTATACCAGCCACTGAGGGTCCCTGCTTTGGGCTCCCATCCTGGGGACTGCACTCTTGCTTCAGTGCCCTTTACAAGCCCGTGACGGGGTGGGAAGTGGCTGGAGTTGTGGGAATCCTGCTGCAGGGCCTGGGGTTTAGGCTGTGCCTCCAGTCCGGTGTGGACATCCATATCCTGGGGCCATTTGGCCAGCAGGGGCTGACTTGGAATGCCTTCTCCCAGGGCTGGGCCTTCCTGTGTCAGTGTCATGGCCAGTGCCTGCCTTGGCCCTGGAGCCAAATGGACCCAGAAAGTTCTGGGTGGGGCTCTGGCACACCCGCCATCCTGTTCTTCCTGGGTCCACATTGCCCTTGGTCCTGCCCAGGCTCAGGGCCACCAGATTTAGCAACAAATAATTGAATCTAATTGTCTCCTGCTCTAGCTGGGATAGACTAACCTTACAGACATGTCCTTTTGAGCCAAAAGTCAGGTTTAACCAGCTGTCCTGTTTTATCTGGCGGCCCACAGTGTGCCATCAGTGCTGAGGTGGTGCCTCAGAGAACGTCTACATTCTAGAGGTCACAGGGGCCAGGTCATTCTCCATGGAGGGCTGTCCTGGATACTGTGGGGTGCTGAGTAGCATCCCTGACCTCATCACACTTGAAGCCAGGAGTATCTCATCTTGATAACCATAGATGTCCCCAGAAATGGCCCAGTGTCCCCTGGAGGTCCAGGACCCTCCCCCTTGTGGGAGAACCCTGAGTACAGTGTTGGACAGTCCTATACTAAGACATCTATAGGAGCCTTGCTGGGCCCTCCTCCAGCCTGGCTTTCATCTCTAAAACTGTTCTTGAGACCCCCCCAAGCCCACCTGGCTGCCAAGCCCCGCAGGGTTTCAGGCCCCTGTGACATGGCTCACCTGGCCCACTTCCGGAAGCACCAGCCCTTCACACCCATCCGCCCAGCTTGAAAGCTCCAGGAAGCGTATGTCTGCTGTGTTTGGGTTGGGCTTTCTGGCCCTGGCCCTGTGTGCAGTGGGTTCCACAGGGCTTTGGACCTTGGTCACTCTGTTTTAGGGAATTCCCTAACTTCTTATGACTCATTTGAAAATACAAGTAGAGAGAAGCCTGAACCCCTCAGCTCTGTGTGTTACAGTATGGTAGAGATCTGATGTTTTTTGCTTTCTGCACTTTCTATGCAGAGATTAAAAATGACAGTGGTCAACATTCTGCATTCAATTTTGTACCTTCCTTATTCACAGAACCCATAGCCACCCCTTGTCCTGTTGTGAGGGCCTCTGTTGTGTCACACTGTGGTGGCCCTTCCTATGGCCTTCGGAAATGGTTCACAGTTGGTGAATGAGTGATTCTTGTGAAGCATGAGGCTTGTGTCCTGCATTCTGTTCCTGGGGGCATGTGAAAAGCTCCTAGGCTCCCCCTTCTGTTGGGCCGGCAGCCTCAGGCCCTGCCTATCCCTGCTTTCCACTGTTGCCATCACATGTCACAACTCCTTCCTGGAAGTCACCCATTGACCGCTGAGAGCCACATGCTCTGTCAACTAGGGGCAGACCTGAGGGGTGGTCCCCAGTGCTGGCCTGGAGACCTGGGGCTATGAGGGAGGATTTTGCCCAATAAGCCAGCAGATCAGCCCCGTCTGTGTTGGACTTGTGCGCGGACACTGGGGCAGGACTATCCCACCTTCATGCTACAGAAAGTCCTCTGTCATCTCGGAGATGCTGCGAACTGGAAATGCTGGTCCATTCCAGGTCTTTGGTGCCCAGGGGTTCACCCCAGCCTTCCCTACCCTGCCCCTTCCTCAGCCTCAGGCCAGACCCTACCCCTGTGCCCGCAGGGCCTGCACAGTCGGGCATCCTCATGGACCGCGAGGTGGTCAGTCTCTTTCTGCACTTCACCGTCAACCCCAAACCTCGAGTGGACTTCATTGACCGGCCACGCTGCTGCCTCCGCGGCAAGGAGTGCAGCATTAACCGCTTCCAGCAGGTGGAGAGCCGCTGGGGCTACAGTGGCACAAGCGACCGCATCAGGTGGGCACGGGCCCACCCAGGCTCCTGGGGTCATGATGGCTGGGTAGGGAGTGAGGTGCAGGCAGCCATCGCAGCTACTGGGGGCCCAGCGGAAGGGGTCTTGCTGCTGCTGAGTAGCTCCCACCCTGGGAGATCTCCAGACTCTAGCATGGGGGAGGGTGGAAGCCCCTGTGGGGCTCCGTCACCATTGTTCTCTCAGCTGGTGGCTGGGTCATTTGGAGTTCAGCACCTTGCTCCTGTCTGTCAGGTTCTCCGTCAACAAACGCATATTCGTGGTTGGCTTTGGGCTTTACGGCTCCATCCATGGGCCCACCGATTACCAAGTGAACATTCAGGTACCCTCCTATCCAGGCCCTGCCCCAGGCCCCACCCCTTCCATCTTAGGCCCCAACTCAGACCCTGCCCACTTCCCACCTGAGCCCTGCCTTTCCATGCCACCTCGCTCTTCTCAGATTCCGCCCGGATGCCCTTTCCTCCCCTGCTAGGATCTGCTCCCAGTCACATCCCATAGTGGAGGCAGTATTTTGGAGCCCTGAGGACTGTGACCCCCATCCCATGGCCTCCTTGTAGGTCACAGGCTGGTCTGTGCACTGCTGGGCCTGGGGTGGGGGCTCGGGCCTTGGTCAGGTCTCTGTGGGGTCCCCTGGGTGGAGGCAGGAGGCCTGGAGGCCCAGGGTAAATGGGGCTGGCTCCTGCCCCTGCAGATCATCCATACGGACAGCAACACGGTCCTGGGCCAGAATGACACAGGCTTCAGCTGTGACGGTTCTGCCAGCACCTTCCGGGTCATGTTCAAGGAGCCTGTAGAGGTGCTGCCCAACGTCAACTACACAGCCTGTGCCACGCTCAAGGTGTGCCTGACCCTGACTCTTCCCCACGTCGAACCCTGACCCTGATCCCAACCCGAACTGTGAAGTAAACTGATCTGAGCCCTACATAGGACCCTGACTCTGATCCCTAAACCCTATGTAGGACCCTGGCCCCGACATCTGACCTTGACTCTGATTCTGCACACTGGGACTCCTACCCTGACCCCTAACCTTGACGTTAACTCTGATCCCTTAACCCTACCCAGGAGCCTGACTCTGATCTCTGACCCCTCTCTAGAATCCAGACTTGAACCCCAACCCGTGTGCCATCACTCACCTGCAATGGTTGGGGGCAGGGAGGGGTGGCCATCTGGTGTGAGTGTGGAGGGTCTGCTACCCGGAGGTCCCCAGAGCACATACCTTTGGGTAAGGCTCTGCTGCCCTTCACCCAGTTGGGGCCCCAGTGTCCTTAACACACTGTGGCCCTAACCCTACAGGGCCCGGACTCCCACTACGGCACCAAAGGCCTGCGCAAGGTGACACATGAATCACCCACGACGGGGGCCAAGACGTGTTTCACCTTCTGCTACGCGGCAGGGAACAACAATGGTACATCTGTGGAGGATGGTCAGATTCCCGAGGTGATTTTCTACACCTAGGCACCCAGGCCCCACTGTGGCTGCGAGGACAGCGGCCTATAGCACCTGAGAAAAGTAGGCTGCCCTGCATCCCACTCCAGCCTGGCCGGCCCCAGGCAGCGCCCACTCCTGATGTTTCTGGGCGCCTTGGCCTTGGCGAGCATGGTTGCCTGTTCAGAGGAGCTGGGAGGCGGGCTGGGCTGAGATAATCCCTCAGGACTGGGGGCAGGGCTGGCCTGACCCCACCCAAGCTGAGGTCAGCCAGGTTCCTGGGCCACCTGAGCTGCTGCTTGGCCGGGTTGTGCCGGCCGTCGTCGCGTTTGTGTGACTGCACATGGCAGTGCATCTTGGATTTCCACTTCTCTGGTAGGAGACTGTGTAGGGGAATCGCAAGTACTTTGGTTGGGGTCTTGTGTTCTTTTCATTCTGGTCTGCTCACTGGGGATGCTCAAGCCACCCTGACCCTGGCCCCCGGATGCAGGCCTTTAGGTCCTCCAGGCCGGCTTCCGCCAGGCCCTGCCCCAGCCTTTGGACAGGCCCTCCCTGCCTCGCAGCCTAGGGTATAGGCCTCAGCTCATCTGCCATAGTGACCATGTCCTGGGATCCAGAGGGAGCTGCCGCCTGCCCACCTGTACATACTGTAGTCCTGCCCCACCTGCCCCCAAGTGAGCACTCTGCCCAGAGGTGCTGGAGGGTGCAGCCCCTCCCCTGACCCCCAGGTCCTCCCCCTGTGTTTCTGCCCCAGTAATTACTTCTGGAGCCTGTGTCCTCCCCAAAGCCATGAAAGGTGTGCCCTCCTCACACCACCCCCACCCCCATATGATTTTTTTAAATAAAGAAAAACATGCCTAACATGACCTACATGCTTCTTCCGCTAGAGCCGGCAAGACACTGGCAGCTCTGGGCCCTGGCCTTGTTCTCTCAGCAGCCGTGTTTCCACCACTGTAAGGGGGGTCTGGGACCCCTGCCTGTATCTGGAATTGCTGTCTCCCAACACAAGCTCCCACCAGGACCCTCCCCATGCCCTCAGTCTTGCATATGCAACCTCTGGGACCCCACCTTGCCCCTGCTCTGCAGCAATGGGAGACCCTGGGTAGGCGAGCAGCAGGGCCACAGCCACCAGAAGGGTAAGCCACACAGTGGGGTTGTGCCCAGGCAGGGCCCCTTGGAACCTCCCAGCACTTTCTGGAGTGTCAGCAGGGACCCTGCTGCAACAGCTGTACAGGGATCTTGGGGGCTCCCCCGTGGACCCAGGGCTGCACGTGGTGTGCACAGGCACCCATAAGTGTGCTCAGCTCAGTCCCCAGGCCACACCTGTGCAGGGGTGGTTAACCTGACCTTGGCCTCTGCCGGTCACTGCTAGTTGTGATGACAATGTCCACCATCCAGTTAAAAATTACAAAGCAGGGGAAGCCAGGATGGCTCAGTGGGTTGAGTGCTCACTTTGCAGCCCGAGGATTGAATCCCGGCCCCGGCCCGTGTGGACCCATATGCTGAACTGGGGAGTGACCCCAGTTCAGTTCTCACTGAGGTGAGACCCCGGCCCAGTTCCTGCCTTGTGCAGCCTCGTGCCCACCTGTGGAATGAAACTATATGGAAAAACCAATGATGTGCAACTATGGAGACTGTTCGGGGCCCTCCCCCTTTTCTCTGTCTCTGTATCTCTCTTTCTCTCTGTCAAAAACAATAAAACAATCTTTAAAAAAAAAATTACAAAGCATACTGAGAAATAGAGGTACAAAACAGGAGAAAAAAATAGAAAACACAAACAGACCCACTTGTGTTTCAGAATGGGAGAATTTATATATTCAAGACAGTGGAGGAAAGAAAGAACAAGATAGATGTATAATGCAGAATTTCAAGAGTTGGTATTTATCTGTTTGACATTCTGCCACTGAAAAGTACAGTGTCTGTGATAAGGAAATCAGTGGCTAGAGCAATAGAAGACAGGATTGGTGAACTAGAGAACAAGGCAATGAAAACTACCCAAGGCCAAGTACAACAAGAAGAATGGAAAACAGCAAAGCACAGGCGATGGGGACACAAAGGGCCTGTCTCCTGTTGGTGGGGTCCCAGAGGAGGGGCAGAAGAGTGGAGCCCAGGCCGTACATGAAGAGATTGTGGCTAAGAGTGTTCCAAAATCAAGACATCAATCCACATGTTCACAAATCTCAGTGACCCAAAATGGAATTAAAAACAAAACATAACAAGGGGATGCCAGGATAGTTCAGCAGGTTGAGCGCTTGCCTTGCAACCATGAGGTCCAGGGATCAAATCCCAGCACCTGTATACTGAACTGTGGCACAACAGGTAACCGATTGGCTCAGTGGCGAAGGTTCTCACCTCCCATGTAGGAGGCCCTCAGTTCAGTTCCTGCCCTGTGTGGCCCCCACACCCACCTGTGTGGAATGAAACTGTGTCATAACTAATGATGTACAACTATGGCAATAGCTCTGGGTCATCCCCGTTCTGTCCGTCACCTCTCAAAAACAATAAAATCTTAAAAAACAAACAACTCACTAACAACAAAAAACAAACTGCAGAAACCCAAAGGAGAGGAATGCCAGGATAGCTCAACAGGTTGAGCACTTGCTTTGCAACCACGAGGTATGGCCATCAAATCCCAGCCCCGGCCTGTGCAAACCCATATGCTGAACTGGTAACTGCTGCGGTGAAGGTTCTCACCGCTCATGCAGGAGGGGCCCCCATTTTGGTTCCTGCCCCATACTGTAATGTGTTTATAGTAATCACATTAACTGTAAACAGATTTAAGCACTCTAAATAAAGGATAAAGATTATCAGGCTAGGGGAAGCCGGGATAGCTCAGTGGGTTAGGTGCTCACTTTGCAGCGCTGGGGACCAGGGATCGAATCCCTGCCCCGGCCCGTGCGGAATCATATGCTGAACTGGGAGCTCTCCCAGTTCAGTTCTCTCTGTGTCTCTGTATCTCTCTCTCTCTCTCTCTCTCTGTCAAAAATAAATAAAATTTTAAAAAATTATTAAAAAAAAAAAAAAAATTATCAGGCTAAATACAAAAACCAAACTAAGTTGCTAATGACATGTCTCACTTTAGTTATAAAGACTGAGGATAAAAGAAAAAGTTACATTGTACAAACACTAACCAAAAGAACGTTGGTGTGGCTGCATCAGAAGACTTTAAGGGGGAAGCCGGGATGGCTCAGTGGGTTGGGCGCTCGCTTTGAAGCCCTGGGGACCAGGGTTCGAGTCCCGGCCCCGGCCCGTGCGGAACCATGGGCTGAGCTAGGGAGTTCCCCCAGTTCGGTTCTCTCTCTCTGTCTCTGTATATATCTCTCTCTCTGTCAAAAACAATAAAAAAAAAAAAAGACTTTAAGGCAGTAAGTGTCTATAAAAGTTAAGTATACTTCACAATCATAAAAGGGTCAATTTGACAGAAAGATTATACTCCAAACATTATGCACCACAGAATAGGTTCAAAATATTTCAGTGAAGAGCTGACAGAACAAAAATGAGCACTTTGTGCTTGCTTCAGCAGAACATACCGGTATACTAAAATTGGAACAACGCAGAGATTAGCATGGCCCCTGCGCAAGGATGACATGCAAGTTTGTGAAGCGTTCCTTATTTTTAAAATGCTAAATGTCACTAGCAAATAGGGAAATGCAAATAAAAACCACAGTGAGATATACCACCTCACACCTGTTAGAATGGCTACAATCAACAAGACAAGGGATAACAAGTGCTGGAGAGGCTGAGGACAAAAAGGAACCCTCATACACTGCTGGTGGGAATGTAAACTTTAACCACTATGGAAGGCAGTGTGGAGATTCCTTAAAAAACTAGGAATGGAATTGCCATATGACCAATAAATCCTCCTGGGTTATCTACCCAAAAAACTTGAAAATTAATTTGCAAAGATACATGTACCCCAATGTTCATCGCAGCACTGTTCACGGTGGCCAAGTCGTGGAATCAACCAAAGTGTCCTCTGATAGATGACTGGATAAAGAAGTTGTGGTACATTTACACAATGGAATACTACTCAGCGATAAGAAAAGATGAAATACAAGCATTTGTGACAACATGGATGGACCTTGAAAACATCTTATTAAGTGAAATGAGTCAGACTGAAAGAATCAAGAAACATATGACCTCAGTTATAGGTGGAATATAAAACTGAAAGTAACAAAGAAACAAAATCTCATGGACACAGTCAATAGGTTAGTGGTTGCCTGAGGGTAAAGCGGGAGGTGGGTGGGAGAGCTGGGAGAGGGGAGGGAGGAGTTGGGAGGGGGCACCAGATATATGGAGAGCTGATTCTGGGTGGTGAGGACATAATGCAACACATAGACGATGTAATGTAGAATTGTACACCTGGAAACTGTTACCAACCAATGTCACCCCAAAAAATTTAACAATAAAAATAAATTCCCAATAACTTAAAAAAAAAAAGAGCACTCGGCAAATCTGTAATCATAGCTGGAGATTAACACCTGTATCTACAGGACAGAACAACAGAACAAGCAGACAAAAGAAATCAGGAAAGGGGAAGCCGGAATGGCACAGTGGGTTAAGCACTCACTTTGCAGCCCCAGGGACCAAGGATCGAATCCTGGCCCCAGCCCATGTGGACCCATATGCTGAACTGGGGAGTCCCCCAGTTCAGTTCTCAATGGGGTGAGACCCCGGCCCGGTTCCTGCCCTGTGAAACCCCGCTCACCTGTGGAATGAAACCATGTGGAAAAACCGATGATGTGCAAATGTGTTCTGGGCCCTCCCCCTTCTCTCTGTCTTTGTCTCTGTATCTCTCTCTGTCAGTAAAACAATAAAAATAAATCTTAAAAAAAAAAAAAATCAAGAGGGGTCTTTACGCTTTGAACATGAACAACAGATCGGACCTAATCGACACACATAGGATACTACACCCAACAATGGCACAACACAAGTGCACAGGAAACAATGGCCAAGGAGCTCATGTTCATATCATAATGCAATTCTAAACAAGAGTAATTTATCTCACACAGTTATGTGGAACCAAACTGGAAGTCAACCATGGGAAGACAATAACAAAAATCCCCAAATCTCTGGTAATCAAGAAACACTTTCACATAAACAGGGTTACAAAAAAGAAACCATATGGAAATCAGAAAATACTTGGAACTGAGTGATACTGCAATTACAATGCACCATAATTTGAGGATCCTGCTAAAGCAGAGTTATGGGGAAATTTATACTCTACGTATAGACTGTAAAAGAAAGGTTCAAAATCTATGGTCTAAACTTTCATCTCAAAAAAAAATAAAAAATAAAAAAAAAATAAACTTTCATCTCAAGAAATGAGAAAATTAACAGCAAAGCCTTCCCCCAAAAGGAAAAATAACAAGACCAAAAATGAATCAGGAAACAAATGAAATACAGACCATGAATCAGTTTGATGAAACCATAGCAAAACTTTAAACAAGACAACACAAGACCAGTATTGGGAATGCAAAAGGGACAGATACCACTAAAGGTCCTACAGACACTGAAAATTTAGTTGAGAGGGGTGTGATTCCTGGTTAGAAGTAGACTTGTCACAGTAGACCATGATGTTAGCTTGTTAAAAATAAACACTAGAAAAAGGGCATATTCACTGCAGAAATCATATATAGATGCAGCCACTATGGAAAACAATGTGGAAGTTCCTCAAAAAACTTAAATTTTATTTTTGGGTGTATATCCTAAGGAAATGAAATTGGGATCTCAAATATTTGCACCCCCACATTCAATGCCGCACGATTAACAACAGCTGGGACATAGAAACCACCTTAGTGTCCTAAATGGAGGAATGGACACAGAAAATGTGATACATATTTTACATATACACATGCATAGTAATCATATGTTGAACTCATAGAACTGGAGAAAAGAATGCTGGTAGCTAGGGCTGGGGAAATGGAGAGGTGCTCGTCAAAGGGCACAAACTTAAAGTTACAAGAAGACTAAGTCCTGGGGTACTCACAGCATGGTGACTGTACTCACAATACTGTGTTGTGTCCTTGAAAGGTGCTAATAGACCTTGTGTTCTCACCACAATACAAAAAGGTAACTGTGAGGTGAGGGAGGTGTGAGTTACCATGACTGTGGTTATCATTTCACAATGTATATGGATATTAGATCATCATATTGCATATCCTAAATTAAAAATAAAAAAAAAATCACATGAGGTCTGACAAGTTTGCGAACTCATCCTAGAAAAAGTGCTACTACATTCCTCAGTGCTGAATATCACTATGGTCATCTTCTAAGGACTCCCCTTGGGAAGCTGTGCACCAAGGCCAGTGCCTAGTCCAAACTTCAAGCAATTTGGGAACTCTTTTTCTGGAATGGCCATCAGAGCCATCATCATATTACCTTTGATGTCCTGAATGTCATCAAAATGTCTTCCTTTTGTATTTCCTTTATCTTCAGGTAAAGAAAAAAATCATTGGGGGCCAAATCAGGTGAGTAGGGAGGCTGTTCCAATAGTTATTTGCTGACTGGCTAAAAACTCTCTCACAGACAGTGCTGTGTGAGCTGGTGCATTGTTGTGATACAAGAGCCATGAGTTGTTGGCAGAAAGTTCAGGTCATTTTTGTCTAACTTTTTCACACAGCCTTTTCAGCACTTTCAAATACAGTAGTCAATTTGGTTGACTGTCCAGTTGGTACAAATTCATAATGAACAATCCCTCTAATCTCGGAAACTGTTAGCAACTTCGTTTTTACTCTTAATTTGGACTGATGGAAAACTTTTTTGGTTGTGGAGAGTTGAATGACTTCCATTGTGCACTTTGATGCTTTCAAGGTGGTACTGGTACACCCATGTTTCTTCACCATTGATAACACAGCCCAAAACATTGTCTTGCCTCTCCAAAAGGTCTTGGCAAACTTCAACTCTCCTTTGCTTTTTGTTCATCAGTGAGCTCCTACAGGGCCACTTTTGCACACATCTTTCTCATGCCAAGATTTTCAGTTAAGATTTTCTTGTTTCTCTATCGATGTTTACTTGGTCTGCTATGCTTCTCAAGTCAGCTGACAATTTTGACACAGTTCGACAAATTTTTGCAATGTTTCCATCAGTTCTGCTCATTACTGACCTCTCTTAAGTGACACTTTCTCTCCCTTCAGAAAAATATTTAACCCATTTGTACACAGCTGTTTTCTTCATGGCATTATCCCCATCAATTTGGACTAACATGTCCCTGATTTTACATCCACTCTTGCCAAGTTGAACAAGAAATTTAATGTTTGTTTGTTGCTCTAATTCAAACTCCAACATTCTCATGATGATACACAAAAACACGCAACAATAATGAATGCCATCAGCAAGACATAACACATGTCAACATAAACACAGCTGCGAGACACTGATACACGAAGGTTAGGAAACCTTACCAAGTTCTTTGTACAATGCTGCCCACATAAGTGCACAGTGGTAAGTTCAAGAACTTAATCATCAGACCTCATATAATTGTAAATACATCAAAAGATGTGGATCCTAAGAAATCCAGAGGGACTAAATTCCAGAAAGAGCCCCTCCTGGTGAGCACAGGCTGGCCAGTGTCCGCCTGGCAGCATCTGAGCTGGGTGTGCTGGGGGCAGGGCATTCTCTAAGGAGAAGCCAAGTTGAGAGGTATGTGGGCCAGAAGAACAAACCGAAACCAGGAGGAGCTTGAAAAGTTTGGCAGGGGATACTGGGATGGCTCAACGGGTTGAGTGCCTGCCTTGCTGTTCTGGGGTCCGAGGATGGGGTCTGAGGATCAAGTCCCGACCCTGGCCTCTGTGAACCCATACGCTGAACTGGAGTGAGCTTCCCAGGTGGCGGCCCCTGGCCCAATTCCTGTCCTGCACAGTCCCATGCCCACCTGTGTGGAACGAAACTATGTCTAAAGCTAATGACATAGGGCTATGGAGACTACCCTGGGCCCTCACCTTCTCTATATCTCTGTCAAAACAAAATAAATCTTTAAAAACAACCCACAAACACAGACTTGGCAGAGTTCTCCCCATGGGAATCTATTTGGTGCTTGGGTGGTGAGTTGGGGGTGAGGGTGAAAGGTGGACTTAAATCTCTTGCAGCCTTTTTTTTTTTTTTTTAATCTTTTTATTTATTTAGACAGAGGAGAGAGAGAGGGAGAGATACAGAGACAGAGAGAGAACTGAACTGGGGGAGCTCCCAGTTCAGCATATGGGTCCGCACGGGCCGGGGCCGGGATTCGATCCTCGGTCCCCGGCGCTGCAAAGTGAGCGCCTAACCCACTGAGCCATCCCGGCTTCCCCTCTTGCAGCCTTTTGATGCACAGAAAGCAGAGTTCTGCTAGAGTGTGGGGCTGGTGGGAAAAACAGGACAGGTCAAAACACAAACTTCAAGACGTGAACTAGTGGTGAATAAAGCTAACCCGACTGGAAACCCAGCCAACCTTACTAGGGCCCAGCCCCCTCAGCCAAGCTGCCTGGTAAAGGACAGAGTGTGCACTTTCTGGGAGAAATGCACCTGGCTTATCAATAAAAGTGATACGACATTGAGGAGAAAAACGTTACCCATCAACAAGAAGGGAAATAGCCCACAGAAACAAGTCCTACAGAGAACTTGGATGTGTCAAGGATAATAATGTCACTGTTATAAATCTGTTAGAAAATACAGAGGAAAATGGGGTGGGTGGATGGTAGATTCAAATGAGAAACAGGAACTTTACAAAGAGAAAAAGAAACTGTAGAAGTAAAAATATCTGAAAAGGATTTACTAGATAGCTTAAGAGCAGACAAACACGCAAAAGAGGATTAGTACAGATGCACCCTGACTTATTATGATGGGGCTACATCCTTATGAACCCATCATAAGCCATACCATGACTGGAAAATGCATTTCATACACCTAACCTACCAAACATCACAGCTTAGCCTGGCTGACCATAAATGTGCCAGGAACACTCACATTAGCCTGCAGTTGGCCCAAACCGTAACACCATTACTGGCTAACACTGCAGGAGTTTCGTACTGCACATCGTTGGCCCAGGAAAAGATCAAAACTCAAAGTACGGTTCCGACTGAATGCATGTCAATTCTGCACCACTGGGAAGTTGAACCATTGCTAAGTTGGGGGCCAGCTGTGTATCCAAAGACACTCAAAATTATTCAGAGGGAAAGCTGGGATGGCTCAGCGGGTTAAGCACTCACTTTGAAGCCCTGGGGACCGAGGATTGAATCCCGGCCCTGGCCCACGCGGACCCACATGCTGAGCTGAGGTGTGCCCCCAGTTCAGTTCTTGCCAGTGCAGCCCCATGCCCACCTGTGGAGTGAAACATATGGAAAACTAATGTCGACTATGGAGACTGCTCCGGGCCCTCCCCTTTCTCTCTGTCTCTGTCTGTCTGTGTTTCTCTCTGTCAAAAATCAATAAAATAAATCTTAATACGTTGCGTACGGCGGGGTTTAAATCCCTCATACCCCTCTGTTCCGGCAGGTATTTAAATGAGACCACGTTGAAATGAACTCTTCTCTTTAAAATGCTATTGCTTCCATATTATTTATAACTTTTCAATGAAACTTTGTACTTACGTAAAGTTATCCATTGATAATATTTGCTTGTTATGTATCAACCAAACCTAATTAAATAAATCTTGCAAAAAATAAAAGGTCAAGTGTAAAAACGAGAATTCTCGTTACCCATCCTTAATGCATGGCTCAGAAAAAACGAAGATTCTTGTGATCCGTACGCAATGTGTTAAAAAAAAAAAAATTCAGAAATATAGGAAAGAGGAAAAAAAGAAAGAAAAAAAGAAAAAACCAGTATCAGAAACCTGTGGGATCATGTAAGATAGTCCTATGTATAGGTAATTGGGGTCCTGGGGAAAAAAAAGAGAAAACGGACAAAATATTGAGGAAAAAATAGCAGAAATTTTCCAGAAGTGATGAAGGATAATCCACAGATCTAAGGAGCTCATTATATATCCAGCAGAATAAATACAAAGATCATACATCATTGTCAAATAACTCCAAAAAGATAAAGAACACTCTTAAAAGCAGCCAGATAAAAAGGGAACATTACTTTAAAGGGAATAATGCTGACAACTCAGCTCTCATCAGAAGCAACAGAACGGTATCTTTAAAATGGCAAAAACAAATCAAAAACCTCAACCCTAAACCAACGACCAGCTGAAAATTTACTCCCGGTGAAAACATCCTTCATTAATGCAGGTGGAATAAAGACATTTTCAGGCAAACAAAAGCTGAATTTCTTGCTGACATCCTCCGGTCAGCAGAACGCACATTTCTGCATTTTAGCAAGTTCACCATCAGCCAAACCCGAAAGACGGATTACTGGGCCACTGTCACCTTGCTTTGTGTGGCAGCTTCAAAGTCCAGTGACAAATTCTCTTGCTTCTGTACACTGTTTCGTCTGTTCTGGCAGCACTGAGAATTATCTTTAAAAAACAACTGTGATGGGAAAGCTGGGATGGCTCAGCGAGTAAAGCGCTCGCTTTGAAGCCCCGAGGACCAAGGATCGAATCCCTGTCCCGGCCCATGCGGACCCACATGCTGAATTGGGGTGTGCCCCCAAGTTCAGTTCTTGCCAGGTCCTATGCGGGAGGCTCCCAGCCCAGTTCCTGCCCTGCACAGCCCTGTGTGCACCGGTGGAGTGAAACTATATGGAAAACTAATGCTGTCAGCTATGGAGACTGCTCTGGGCCCTCCCCCTTCTCTCTGTCTCTCTCTGTCTCTGTTTCTCTGTCAAAAATCAATAAAATAAATCTTTAAAAAAAAACACAACTGTTTTACTAGGTTGTGTCTTGTTGGTGATGGTTCTCCAATTCCCCCAGGTGTCCCTTCAACACAGAGATGCGGGCGCCCTTTTCTATCTGGAAGGTTTCCTTGACCAAGGTTTAAACACTAATTCTGACTTTCTTCTTGGAAAACTGGGATGTTCTGCCTTCTCTGCCTGCCTGCTATCACCCCCCTTTATCCTCTTGTTCTGGTGTCAATGGCCTTCCCCAAACCCTGCTCACAGTCTCGGCACCTTCACTATGCTCTTCTTTCTTTTATCTTTTCACATTTATAGAGAGAAATTATCTTTTTGTCTTCAGTGCATATTTATTTCTATTTTACTTTTTGACAGATAGAGAGAGAGACAGAGACAGAGACAGTTAGAGAACCGAACTGTGGGAACTCCCCAGTTCAGCACGTGGGTCCTGCCTGGGCCGGAGCCGGGATTCCATCCTCGGTCCTCATGGCCTCAAAGCGAGCGCTCAACCCGCTGAGCCGTCCCGGCTTTCCCCTGCTCTTCTTTCTAAAATCACTTTTCTCACACTTCCTTTCTGAATTCAAGCCGGTCTTCAGATGTCCCTTGCCCATTTCTATCCTCAGCTTTTAATGTCTGACCCAATATGGTTTCTATACCTTCAAGTGCTGTTGG
>PVKE010007655.1:0-49952 GCA_004027555.1 Craseonycteris thonglongyai
GGCTAGAAAAATACAGTAGTCCGTATCAAATGACATGCGTTGAGTCAGTTCTTAGGTAATGCATCTTCAATTCAGACCATCCAGTAACCTCACTGGAAGCTGTAACTCGTGGGTGGGGACTGAGCTCTGTGGTTCCCTGTGATGGTCCCATGAGAATTCTCGGTGTTGGGGGTTTGTACTGCTGAGATGCTCTCTCTCCATTCAGGTATAGTCATCCCAGTTTTCTTTTATCTGCATTAAAGTCACACAGTGTTATTCACCCCGGTTATTCCCGTTAATGCTTCCATTTGTCTTTAAAGGCAGCTGGTGTCACGGAGAGGGGAGGGCAAGGACGGTAGAGAATGGGGTTAGGCAGATGATCTGTCAAAGGACATGGATGCCAAGCTACAGAAATTGTAAGGCATATTTTTTATGACAGCACTAATTTCTGACAGAACCTGTAAGCCTTTGGGTGGGCAGCTGTGAGTCCCTCAGAGGCTGTCACCTGAGTGGCTGTTGCCAGGCAAGCCCATTGTCTCGCCATCTCTTTCCTGATGGACACACAGCATTCCACTAAGTAACCTCTGGTTCGCTGGGACCAGGGTCCTTTTCCAAATAAATGCTCCCCCAAGATTTTTGGGAATGAAACAAGCCATACGACATTTGACATAGGCTGAGCAAGTTCCAAAATGTACTACGTTTATTTTTTGGGTTTTTTTTTTTAAGATTTATTTTTATTGTTTTTTGACAGAGAGAGAGATACAGAGAGAGAGAGACAGTCAAAGAGAAGGGGGAAGGCCCAGAGCAGTCTCCATAGTTGACATTCGTTTTCCATATAGTTTCACTCCACAGGTGGGCACAGGGCTGTGCAGGTAAGGAACTGGGCCAGGAGCCTCCCACATAGGCCCCAGCAAGAACTGAGCTGGGGGCACACCCCAGTTCAACATGTGGGTCCACCTGGGCCAGGGCCAGGATTTGATTCTCGGGCACTGGGGCTGCAAAGGGAGTGCTCAACTCATTGAGCCATCCCAACTTCCTCTGTACTATGTTTTAAAAATAATTTTGAAGTGACTATAACTGCGTGTGTTAGTGAGTGTGTGTGTGTGTGAGTGTGTGTGTATAGTGTGGCTCCTTAAATAATGAGTGTATATTATAGACAATTTAGTGGGTCAGGAAAAATCTTATATAAAAAAAGCATAACTTAAGAATTTAGTTTTGAAATAGCTCACTGTTTTCAGCTTTCTGGGGGATATATCAATGACATTTGTAACAATATTACTTTTACATATGTAGAACTTATGTGGAAAAAACAATTATATAATAGGTCACTTTTCTGTAAAGAACATTGTTTATTTTTTATGATCAGACATTTTGCTTTGATAGAGATGAACAGTTAAAAAGAAAGTATGCCATGAATTAAATGTTTATCAAAAACATACAAACCATGTATTGTGAGACTATGGAAATGTTAATATTTTAAACTTTTTATGACTATGACCATTTTGGTTACAAATGTGAAATCTCAACTCAAACCAGCTTGGAAATAGGGATGAATTTACTATAAGCCTATGTGGGTATTTTGCATACTTGAACGAGGAGTTGAATAATTATGTCTCAAGGGGTTGAGAGACCTGTACTGTCAGACTATCTGAAACCAGAGGTGCGAACATCTCCAGAACGTTCTGTCACCTGTATTTAGCTCTGTTTCTCTAGTTGGTTTAATTTCTATCCTTGGCACCAGTTTCTTACCTATGGTGGGAGAATGTCACAATAATAACTTCTGATGTTCACATCTCACAGGTCTTACTACCAGAGAAAGTGAGCTTAAGTTTACGAGTCCCTGGAAAATGATTTTGTCCAGCTGGGCATGGTGTCCAATCCTAGATCAATCAACAGTGGCCAAGAGAGGGAGGTGCTGGAGAGGCCCAGTTTGGGTCAGGTGTCCACCCTTGAACCAATGACCATGACTGGGACTTCCGAAGTGGCAAGAACCTGGAAGCTGTAAAGGACGTAGGTTGACTTAAAGGATTTCTCCCATGAGAAGAAAGGATGTGCGGGCGAGATGATGGCAAATATGGTCCCTAAGGCCCTTTGGTGTTACAAATAGGTGAAAGGTACGGCTCACATGAAAGCAAAGGGAAAGGTATGAGTTCATTTCTCTGACCTTACTCATAAAACTTCATACCCTGCACATTCTGATGGGATAAGATTCATGAATAGCTTTTCTAAATTTAGCAGCACAGAGAAAGATTTTGTTTTCTTAGAGATACATTGAGCTTGTTGGAAGATTTTCTCCAGCTCCCAATCCAGGTCTCTGCTTCATTGTTTCACTTAAATAGTGTGAGGCTGAAATTATTGTATGGAATTGTCATGAAGCACTACTCCATCTAATCTTTTGGGAGAAATGTATAGAGTGGCCTTTTGTTAGAAAAACAAAACTTGAGTAGAAGGAAAACAGGGTTCTGGAGGCAGAACGTGCTAATCTAGTGTTTCAAGCAGCCTGGCGAGAAAAGACACAGGTAGCACTTTCCTACTCCATCCTTGAGGGCAAGTAGGCTCTTTCCACGCACCTCCGTGGGAAGCTTTAGGTCTCTGAGATTGACCCACGCAAGAGACAAATCTTCCCAATATTGGCATCTCTCCTAGTATAACTCACTTGCATTATTATGTTATAGCATCTCCATTTAAAAAGACCACCTCCCCACCAGGGTGGAGGGACAAATAAGGTGGAGTCATACATGTGGTTTGCTGAAAAGTGTAGTAAAGAGATTGGACACTAAGGGACATAGGATTGAAAGCATAACATTTTCCATTTCCTTCACTTTTACAGAAAACATAAGGATGATTTACTCAGCTATTAAAGGGCTAGTCATTTCAGTGATGATGTGCTGGCTATTAGAATGAGATTTTTTAATTATTGTAGGTGCTCACTGGGGGGGGGCGGGGGGACTGGAGAGAGTACATTTCAGGTTTACAAAATAATTTTATGTCAATTGCCTTATTATTGATTACAGAAACTTCATAATACCAATCACATCACTGGTTACATTATCCTGTACACACTTCACACATGAAAAGTTCAGTTATTTGAACCCCTTGCAGATTAACTTCACTGGCAATGCCTTAAGATAACTAATTACCTGTCAGAATCTATGCTAACAGAGCCTCACTGAAGCTGTTGGGTATGTGCAGTGTCCTTCAGATAACTCGGTTCAGAGGGTCAGGAAGTGCTCAGGGGCTCAAAAATGGCTCGTATTAAATTGCCAAAAAGCACATGTTTTGCCCTTGGAGCCCCAGGCAGTTTTCTCTTCCCCCAGTTTTCTCTCCTCCCTGCCCTGTGAGTGCCCAATTGTCCTGTGAGTGCCTTATGTGGTCACAGGAGGGACTGCTTTAGTGGTAGAGGAATTATTTACAGGGCAATACTGGTTGGAGATGGCAGAGTATAATGTAAAAGCATCAACTTCAGAGACATTTGAAGTTGACTCTGCCAATTAACACTCTCTCCCCCTCTTCTTAGTATAAAAGCAACTAGAAATTTGGCTAAAAAAAATCCACATGTTATAGCAAATTATAAAATTAGAAGGTGAAAGTCTTCTCCTCTTACCCGGTCTTATTGTAGATGACCCTCTTGACTATTTCCTGCTTTAGTTCTTTGTACTAGTTTCCTGAAGAACCATAAATAGTATTATAATGTGTGAATGTATCCATTTGTCAGTTTCAAACACTGTCTATTGACTACCTTGCAAAACTAACTAGTCACCTAATTACCCACCCCTAATAGTTCTGCTGGTCGGTTTTAAGTAGGCTTAATCCATTAATCCAGTGGACTAATGACAGTAAATATCTACCAGAGAGACTTGTCAGAATGAAATGAGCTTTGCTGTGTGTAACATTCAGCACCATGTCTGGGACAGCGCAAGTATGCACATAGACATTAGCATTTGATCCCAGGGCCTGTGGGTCCTCTGATCTGTCCTCTTCTCCCCTGGGGCTCTGCCACCCCCATAGGCTGTGCTTCCCAGGCAGCATGTCTGCTGGGGTCTGGCTGGAGAGAGGAAGGACTGAGACCAGGGTGTTTGTCCTTGCTTTCTGCCTCAGGTGGCATTTCTGACAGCTTCCTTTCTGTTTCCATAGTTGCGGCCCCAAAGGTCATGCCCCATGTGGTTCTAGATTCTTCTTGGTGGTGAGACCCTAGGCTTCAGCAGCACTGTCTCATCTCTGTAGGGGGTGGTGGCTTCCTGTGGTTGCTCATTCATTAGTGGTCTCTTATTCCTGCTTGGCTGTTTCGACTCTTCCAGTCCTGCAACAGCCATTCCCTGCATTAAACGTCTTCTGCAATAAGAGCTCAGGATGCTTTGCCTCTCCAGTGGACGCTGACTGATAAGGTATCCAGGGAAGAAACCTTCTCTCCTCTGCTTTCTGTTTACAGGTGGGGGCCTTTTACTACAGTGGCACTTCTGGCCTCCTAGCCCGTCCTCCACTCCTGCAAGGGGGAGCAGTGTCATATTGAAGGGGCGAGTTTGACTAGTTGTCTTAGTTCATCCCCTTCCTCTGCTCTCTGGTTAGCAGGGCCAACCCTGAGGCGGTCCTGCTAAAGGGGCTCTTATAACTTCCTAATTCTGGAGTCACTCCTATAATCCAATTGCTTCTGAAGACCTAATTCAGGGTTTCCAGTGCTTTTTTATTAGTGAACTTGATGTTTCACTCTCTGTCAGACGACCTCCATTGTCTGTCACCCAAATTGTCCCACAACCAGGCACAAACAAGGGTCTCCCTTGCTCAGTCCCCACACGTAAAAGATCTTAGCTCTTATCTTATTACAGGGATGAGGAGGAAGAAGAGGGGGACGGGGAGGGGGAGGAAGTGGATGGCAAGGGTGGTGATGACTCCTGCCTTCCACGACCCTACCTTGCCAGGGACTGCTGGGTTTGCTGAGAATGCATGGCATACAGGCTGTGCTTTAGTACTTTACAGAGGCCAGGGGGCAGCTGGGCGGGACCACCCCAGCAGTCTGGCCACACAGCAGAGAGAAAAGGGGCACTGACACCCCCACAGGGACACTAACCCTCCTTAAAAGTCAGTTCCTTCAGAAAGCGAATTTCCAGGAGTTGCCTGTGACAAATGTCACCTTTGCCAGATGGTTTTCCTAGAAAGGAGCGGGCGAGATTCCTGGTTAGTCTGATGGCAGAGCTGTTCCACAGACTTATCTTCGACTAATTAGGCCACCTCTGTCATTCTTTCCACCATAGCCCCAAGCCTGAGGACTCAGGGCGAGGAGTAAACTCTGCAGGGGCCTGCCCCCTCCTCTGTCTCTTCTGTCCATACTTTTCTTTGACAAAGTTGATAAATCTCTTTCTGCAGGTTCTCCTTTTCATTGTCCTGTTACACATTTTTCTTGGCTTCCTTGTATTCATTCCAAATACTTGAGAAGGGGCAGAAGCTACATGCAAGGTAAATTGCTCATGTTGCTTCCTGGGGTTTGTACTAGGTTTTGAATGTAGGAAGGACTACAATTCTTATAGTTTTCAATACTTTAAACAATGATGACTTGATATTGGCAGCCTTTTGAGGCACGATTTTGTAACAGACACAACATGATTTTGAATTCAGACAGACCAGAGTCTACCAGTAGCTATTACTATATAACCTCACACATATTTCTGAATCGATCTAAAATGTAATGTCATCACCTGAAAGAAAGAATAGGTGAGCCTGTGAGGTCTGGACACTTTAGTTTGGAAAGCACAGATGCTTTCCACTCTGATAGTGAAGAAGCATCCCTAATTAGTTTATCTCTGATTAGCGATAGGAACAGATGCTAAGCCCATGCACCGTATCAGAGGGGCTCTATTGGGTCTTGTCTGAAAATTACTCGTCTCTCACCAAGCCAGAGTAGGGTCGGTGTTCTGAGAGGCATTGTGCGCATTGGAAAAGAGGATAAGCTTGTCATTTGCTTCCAGGCTGTGGGGATGGCTGTTATTTCCTTCCTAGTAGCTGTGTCACGAGGAGCGAGAAGCTGCATGTTCTATCTAAAGGTAAATCAAACCAGAAAGCATCCTGTTACAGCCTGCCCCAGAATCATGCAGTCTGATTGCCTCGCCACTCGAACAATCACATGCACAATGAAGATCTGTTTGAGAGTGGCTGGCTGGACTCACCATGCTGATGAGGGCCGGGGTCACAGCTTCAGGAAGGAGCTGTCCATCTTGTCACTGAGCCTGGTTTCCCCAGGGTTTGCATCTGAGAATGGAGTATTATCTGTAACCCATCCCCCCTGGCCACTAAATCTCATCTTTGTCTCATAAAACCACTGCAAACTCTACTCTGCTTTTCAGAGGGTTTGTGCTTAGGATTTTAGTAAATCTTTTTATTGTTATTTTTTTATTGTTTTTGACAGAGAGAGAGAGAGAGAGAGAGAGAGATACAGAGACAGAGAGAGAACTGAACTGGGGGCACTCCCCAGTTCAGCACATGGGTCCACACGGGCTGGGGCCGGGATTCAACCCTGGGTCCCCGGCGCTGCAAAGTGAGCGCTTAAGCCACTGAGCCATCCCGGCTTCCCCTGTGCTTAGGATTTTAGTGTGCCACCCTTGTCAATCCCCAGATATGGCAAAAGCCCTGGGAAAAAAAAACAGGCTTCTGGAATAAGGCCACTCAGTCAGTCTCTGCTGAACCTCTGCTGGTTACTTGTTTCCTGACAGCAGCCCTTTGAGGGGCCAATGGCCAGAGTCCCATGTCTGTGCCCCAAACCGGCAGTTGCTCTGTGGTAAAAGCAGCCACAGAGTATGCTCTGCACATCGTCCACGCCTCCCCTTAATTCTCCGAACTTGTACCAGCCATTCTGCTGCCTCAGACACACCAACTCCTGTTTTACCTGTTTTCCCCTGTTTTAAGTCCGGCTTTCTGGGATTCTCATTGGGAGGCAGGTCAGCCATCTGCATTTTCCTCCCACCAGAAGATAGTTTACTCTCCCCGTTTCATCTATTTATTGCAGAAATGGGACACTCAGTTGGTCTAATTCTGCAAATTGCTTCTAATACTTAGAAATATATCCTGGGAAATCTTTGGAAAGAGGGGAACCTTTGGATCCATTCTTCAGACCTTTGGATTTATGGGATCCAAATAATAGAAGCTTTGGAATCCATTTCCAATATATTCAATTTTTCATGGTAATATTTACACACACACACACACACACAGAGCTGTCCAGAAAGTATCCAGCCATATAACCATCCTCATTATATTGACAATGGCTGGATATTTCCTGGACAGCCTCCACATGTACATGTGACCAAATATCTGGGGACTGTAGCCTAGCCAAATTGATATATAAAATTGACCACCACAAACCTTAGAACAGAGGTGTCCAAATTTTGGACTTCCCTGGGCCACATTGGAAGAAGAAGAATTGTCTTGGGCCACACATAAAATACACTAACACTTACAATAGCTGATTAGCTAAAAAAAAAAAAAGAAAAAAAATCACAAAAAAAATCTCATAATGTTTTAAGGAAAATTACAACTTTGTATTGGGCCACATTCAAAGCTGTCCTGGGCCACATGTAACCCGCGGTCACAGGTTGGACAATAGAACAAATACGAAAGTCTTAAATATGGTTAAGGATGAGCAATAAAAGTTAACTTCAATAACAAAGATATTAAAGTCTAGGTGAGAGCAGAGGCAAAGGTGAAGGAGAGGCAGTTGGAACTGTAACCTAACGGGGAGCAACAGGGTACTATAATGACTATATAGAGTCGAAGGACCAAGAAATAGAAACTTAATATAAAAGTCCAGAAAATTAATGTATTAGCCTAAATTTAGAAAGAAGAATGAGAGAAGTGTATTTTATTTCCCTTTAATTATATATTCACCTAACAATGGATTTAACATCAGTTTGTGCCTTAAAATTAACTTTCTTAGAATTTGAAAAAAAAACGGTATCATTTCTTGTATAGTTATTAAATAGAATTCTTCTGAAGAGATTTTCCTTTTCAACAGGTACATTTGTTTATCCTGAAATTCAGTTCTAACTGCTCACTTCTCTTCCTTTACCAATTTTCAAATTGAGGAATTGGTTTACCAGTCTCTTGAATAGTGAAAAAAAAAAAAAAAAAAAAAAAGAGATTTTTCTGGCTTTTGTGAGTATCATTATGGACTCATGCATGTCCATAGATTTAATGTGTTATACTCTCCTATTCCTTTTTATGTTCAAATTGTCATTATTTCAGCCCCTGGGAGCTCCTTCAATCTGGCTCCTATGCACTTTTGACATGGCATTAAAAGTTTCTTTGTTTTCTGACCAATTAAGATGCCCTGAGCCAACCTTTTGCCTTCCCTGCTGACGGTGTGAAATCAACCATTTATCCAAGAAATTTCACCTTCAGTGTGAAAGTTATTAGAGACAAATCTATGCTTTAGAAAAGAAACTATCATATGTTTGATATTATGTGGTATATTTGCTATCTTCCTTTGTATGATGTACTTCCTTTTTGTTTTAAAAACAATTTTGGTGGATGCTGGGATAGATCAGCATATTGAGCGCTTGTCTTGCACCATGAGGTCTGGGGATAAAATCCTGGCCCCAGCCCATGCAAACCCATATGCTCAACAGTGGTGCAACTGGTAACTGCTGGGATGGCTCAGCAGTGAAGGTTCTTGCCTCCCATGCTGGAGGCCCCAGTTCAGTTCCTGCCCATGTGGACCCCCCCCACCCACCTGTGCAGAATGAAACCATGTCACAACTAATGATGTACAACTATGGAGAATGCTCTAGGACCTCTCTCTTCTCTCTCTCTCTGTCTCTCTCTGTCTCTCTCACTTTATCTAAAAAACAATACAATAAATCTTGAAAAAAGAAAACAATTTTTGGGTCTTTAGGATGGATTGTATTTTTTTAATGGTTACCTTTGTGCTTGTCTCCTTTTTAGTGCCCATGGTCTACCATCTTGTTTGTAAGTCTTCAGTAGTATATTTTATTTCCCACCCCTTGTCTATACAACAAGGAATGAGCTATTTAATTTTCCTCTTTCCTGCTTCTTTTCCATATATTTTTAGTTGCTTTATTTCTATTTATCAGATCATACCACATATAAAATGGTACTTATATAACTTATCAGCCATCCCCATTGTTTTTTGTTTCAAATAAACCTCCTTCAGTTAATTTGGAGGTATAGGCAGATGTGGAATCCATCATTCTACAGTCCTTTTTCCAAGTTGAGACTAAATCATTATTTAGCCCTTTGCCGACATAATCTTCAAGTAAGATAATTTACCTCATATCTCCCTAATGATACAGTTACATATCTCACATCTTGTCCAGAAACAGATTATAAGGGTCTTACTATCAGGTAAAAAGGAAGTGAAGAGAAATTTCAAGGTATTGCTATGTGAATGTAGGAAGTCTTAATAGTCAAATCTTAGTGAAGAAACTGAGAGTCACATAATATTATAACCCAAGTGGACTGAGGTATCTCGGAATCTTAGTCACATGAATATTAATTGATAAGGGGGAAAAAGACAGAACAAA
Organism: Craseonycteris thonglongyai; assembly: GCA_004027555.1. NCBI lineage: Eukaryota > Metazoa > Chordata > Mammalia > Chiroptera > Craseonycteridae > Craseonycteris > Craseonycteris thonglongyai. The sequence goes on from PVKE010007655.1 coordinate 9,507, forward strand.
TATTTATTGAGTATTTATAATCTATTCTAGGTACTGGGAATATAGCAATGAGAAAGGCATACAATATCTGTGGCTTAATAAATTTTATAGTCTAGTGAGAAGCCAGACAATAAATACTTAAATAAATATCATATATAAATCATTACAAGAGTTAACACATTGGAAAAGTAGGGGCAAGAACAACTGGTGGAGATATAACATATTTAGTTTTAAAATGTTCATTTCTATGACTAAATTTGAACTTCTTTAAACATAATATCTGAAATATCCATGTCATTTTTCTTGCAGAAATATACTTTTTGAAAATGTATTCATTCTTCTTTTACTTTTTTTTGGCAAATATTAATTGATTGTCCAATGTATAGCAGACATTTTTATTTGATTCATCCCTTTTATTTTACATTTTTTATAAGTCAATAAAAATCTGTATCATTTACATATTATGCAAAGGGAAAGTAGTAACTTTATTGCAGAATTGATTATGATGTACTTTCTCTCTTTCTTCTATTTGAATTTGCTCATAAAAAAATCACATTGAGAAACTTAATTGCCCTTTCTTTGTCTATGAACAATGAAAATGATTTAATATGATCACACCACACCTAATTACAATGGGTAAAGCATTGAATGACAAAGGCTAGGAAGAATGAATTTAATTTCATGGTTTAAGGCTGGTTATTTGTTTTCAGTAACTTACTGGTGATATATGGCTAAAACACCCAATATTCTCCAGTCATGTTGAGTTTTTGGTTTTATTGAGATTATTGATATAGCATGCAGAAAAGCCCAGGCATAAAATAGCCTAATGAAAGCATATTTCTCCTGGGACTGCTGTTCACTTTGGTTGTTATAACATAGTAAATATACTGAATTCAGATATTGATATTTATTAACATTATTTATATGAGCAAGATGTTCTCTAACTTGGGAACTTACAAACATTATAATATGATTTGATTCAAATGGCTGACTCAAACCATGTAGTAACAAATTGTAAAATTTATACACGATGAATTATAAAAGACATTGAGTGGATTTGTAACCATGTGTGAGTTCCAGGCTATGTCCATGTTTCTGAACAATAAAAAATAATCAACAGAAATTAGACTTAAGTTTTTCAGAGAGGCTCATGTAAGGCCAGCCTAAATTCAGTATGTGGACAGCAGTCAAAAATAGCAAGTGTGGAGGGGCCTTTTTCTGGTCCCAGTGTCCCCTCATTCCTGGATCTAGGCTCCAGGACCTGTCCTGATGGGCCCTGATGGCTGCTGTTTGTGATTGGATATGTTCCTCAGAGCCCTCCTGGGGCCTGGGTTACTCTGAAGCCATGTCTGTTCAGCGGCACAGCCAGGTGTCTGTATGTGGATGGTCAGATGTAGCACTTTTTTGTTGGTTTGACTCAGGGTAGGAATTCAGCTTTTAATACTAAACTCTCACATTTCCTAAGCACACTATGAAGAGGTCTGTGTTAATATAAGAAGATTCTTCAAATTCCTTCTCCTGTTGAATAAACTCAATCTTATAACAACTACTATGAATATGATATCAGCATAGATAGGGAACTTTTGTGACAATACAGATACAATAAAGAGAGGCAATTAAATCAGTATGACAGAAATATTCTAAACCTCACTGGACAGTAACAAATGAGAAGTAATCATAAATATGTCCAAATTTTAAAAGTGTTTATCTTTAAAATTTTGTCCCATAGGGAAGCCGGGATGGCTCAGTGGGTTAAGAGCTCACTTTGCAGCGCCGGGGACCGAGGATCGAAACCCGGCCCCGGCCCCGGCCCCGGCCCCGGCCCGTGCGGAATCATATGCTGAATTGGGAGCTCCCCTAGTTCAGTTCTCTCTCTGTCTCTGTGTTTCTCCCTCTCTCTCTCCTCTGTCAAAAGAAATAAAAAAATATTAAAAAAAAAAAAGTGTTTATCTTTAAAATTTTGTCCCACGGGGAAGCCGGGATGGCTCAGTGGGTTAAGTGCTCGCTTTGCAGCCCTGGAGACCCAGAATCGAATTCCGGCCCTGGCCCAGGTGGACCCGTATGCTGAACTGGGGTGTGCCCCAGTTCAGTTCTTGCCAGGGCCTATGTGGCAGGCTCCCGGCCCAGTTCCTACCCTGCGCAACCCTGAGCCCACCTGTGGAGTAAAACTATATGGAAAACTAATGTTGTTAACTATGGAGACTGCTCTGGGCCCTCCCCCTTCTCTCTGTGTCTCTCTGTCTGTTTCTCTGTAGAAAAAAATAATAATAAAATTAAAAAAAATTTTTGCCCCAAGATAACAAATTTTGTAAAAACAGTTCATCTGTACTTTCAATTATAACTGATTACCAAAAGCTACTGTTTTATACACCACCAAGTAACAAAGATAATAATTTAACCAGTCCCAAATAAATGTGTTGTGCTTGCTTAATAAGTTTTCTTTTTCTAAATAAAACACAAGCAATTCTCACTATAACAAAACTGGAAAATACAGAAAAATAGTAAAAATAATATTGATAATCATATTTCTAGAAAAAACTGGGTTAATATTTTGTTATATTTGTAACTGTTTTTTTCTACATAGTTAAGATAGTACCTGTATAATTAGGCCTTTTGAAATTTAATTTAAATTATACCAGAAGCCTTTACTTATGTTTAGTCCATGTGAATTTTGAATGGAATTTATTATAGTTGCTAACTTATCTTTTTATCCATTTGATGAAAAGCAGACGCTAAGCTCAGGAGAAATATGGATAATAAACAGTCTCTGTTATATAGTGTGGGTAAACAAAACTCAGGAATTAATAACAATAATGACATTATGTGTTTGGAAATTTAGAAGAAATGCTTACTAACACAACAGAACCCAAAGATCCATGAGGTGATTTTGAGCAGTATCTGGCTTTGCACTGCCTTATCTTTTAATATCAAGGGCATGGCATTGGTTATAGCATATAAAGTACTTAATCCTATATAACAAATAAACAAGATAGACACAATCTCTAGAAGATGATTTTATGATGCGGTGCTTAAAATACAGATGGCAGAGATAGGAAAGAAATCATATATGTTTAGTTCTACTGTTGCCAGTGAATTGGACTTATAAATATTAACTCTGACTTCAGGGCACTGAAAGATATTAAAGATCATGACAAAATCAATACTCAGGAATGTGTGAGTTTTGGTAAAACCTATCACTAAGTAAGGAGATTACCATCTAGTTGTCTGTTGCTTAGCTATTCATCATGTTACATGTTACATGATTTTCTGCTTTGGCCTAAAAACAACCATAAATATGGAGCCAAATTGTTTTTAGTTAACTTTGTACAAAGCTAAACATAGATGAAAAACAAAACAAACAAACAAAAAAACACAATGTTTCTGTTGTTTGTGAAACCTAGGAATATACGGTAATCAGGTCAAAGAGGTAGGTAGGATTATAGTGATAAATGAGAGAACAAAGAAAAATCAAACCTAGGGAGAGAAGAGATGTAGGAAATTGTTTTTGTAAAAGCAAAGAGACTCTGGTAAGAGGCATGGAGTCTGGAACTGGAAAACTCAGGATCTAAGGCACCCCCAGGGAATAGTTTCTCCCAAATGGCCCATCAGTTTTCCTTGGAGTATCTGTTCTGTTCTCAGCTCTGAATATGCTGTTGCCTCAGTTACTATCCTGTCTTTTCAGCTTCCTTATGACTTCTGCTTTGAATGTGTTAGGCCTACAGGGGGCTTAGCTTGTCTTTTTTCCTGTGTCTTCACTACCAAGCACCTGAATCTTTGTTTCCCAAACCTGTCTTCCCATATGAAGGGTGAAATCAGATTTTCAAGCCTGGACACAAAGATGGCATGTTTGAGTCAGAGGTCAGATCTGTTTGAGTCAGAGGTCACCCTGTTTGAGTCAGAGGTCAGATCTGGCTAGCCAGCCATTCCCAAAGAGGGTGCAGGTGAGGTGCACAGACGTGGTTTAATCTTAGATCCATGTGAGCTGTCTGCAGAAAGAGGGGCAGGCACACCTATACATAAGGAATAGAAGCCAGTATGGAAGCCCAAAGCAGGTACATTATATTTGTTATATATGTAAAATATGACATTGTGGTCAAGTAAATTGATTTGTACTGTGCAGTGCAGACTCCCAGGCGATGCCCAGTGACCACCACCTCCTGATATTCATGGTCTTGTAGAATTCTCTGCTCTTGAATGTGTGTGGGGCTGGTGACTGCCTTCTCACCAAGAGAATACGGTGAAAGTGGAGGGATGCCACTTCTGTTGGTACATTCTGTTATATGAAAGCTAGCAGCCTCACTGTAGGGGTTCTGTTGCCCTTCCAGCTTTGATGAAACAGTTGGCCATGTTGGAGGACCCGTGTGGTGAGGAGCTATGGGCATCTCTAGGAGCAGTGGGGACTTCCAGTACAGCCAGCACTGAACCATGGCCCTTGGTCCTACAGCTTCAAGGAAACAAAATCTGCCAACAACATGAGTGAGAAGTGACTCCTTCCCAACTTGAGCCAACAGATGAGACCCCTCACCAGACTATAGCCTTACGGGGAACCCAGCTAAACTGTCACAGACATGACTTACAGGGACTGTTGTATAATACAGTATATTGTTTTAAACCACTGAATGTGTGGTAATATTTGTTATGCAGCGATAGCTAACAAGTAGACACCGCCCCTTGGTTTCAAAGGCTTAAGAGCTGATGTAATTTGGATGTTGAAAATGTCAAAATCATAGCCATCCCAGCAAAGCCTTTCCTGCCATTTGTAACCTGGGCATCTATCAGTTCCTATCAAATCTTTCTGGGTTTCTGTCAGACCCCACATTCCAAAAGCAGGTGTCATGTCCCCTCTCAAATCCCAGAGTCCATGCTCTTTGTGCTCCCTTACAACTATCCTCTTCACAACTCTACCCTGACCTGAGGAACTTTTAGTCTAGTCATGGGACAGATGCCTTGCTCTGACTCCTCAGATATTCTCCTAAATCTATTTTTCATGCCTGGAATCCTTCACTTGGGTTTAAACTTTTAAAAATCAAATGGATTCTTCTCCATTTCTTCTGTCCTCCCCCTTCTGAAGTGGACACACATGACCCTGATGCATTAGGGAAGAGCCAGAGTCAAAAGAAAAGCCAAGAACAGAAGTCTTTGTTAGTGTTTCTAAGATGTTACAATGCTACAAAAATCTTAGCAAAGACCTCCTACTGTCGTAAGTTCAGACTCTCAACTCAAAAAACCATCTACACTAAAAATGAGATTTATAGAAATTCAGAGTTGAATACCTCAGTATTTTACATCAGAACACAAACTTGAGGTTGTACCACCTTTACTCACATCCTAGAAGGCTTTCTTTGCTCCCTCAATAACCCCTTTTACCAGGTCTCCTTCAGGATTCAATGTAAAACCCAGACAGACAGTCACAGACATAAAGGTATCAATAACAGAGGGGTCAGATACTTATTTGGGCATCACCAGCATCTGCCATGAGACCAGATGCTGTTACTCAGGAAGCAAAAAGTGAGGAGTGCTCTGAGGGGCATGAGAAGGAATAAAGAGGTGACTGTAAAGGGAACTCAGGCACGTCCACAGTCAAGCCCCAAATAAGAGGATATGTCACAGATACATAAGGAGGAGACAGTTTTTAGAAGGTTCAACTAATTCTTTTAAAACAAAGGAGAAAAAAAATAAGAATTTATTTCAATGTATTTCTATGTATTTCAATGCTCGTAGGATGTAACTCTTCACCTGAGCTGTTTCAGTGGGAAAGCAGCATGTGGGAGGAGTGAATTGCTGCCCACTGAGCTGTAAATGGGAGCTCAGAACATGGGAACACTGAGGGTGGGAGGAGGAGCATCTTGTTACTTCTCATTTGTCAACATCAGCAAGACTGGACCATATTTGTAGGCAGAGGAGAGACCAGACCAGAATTAGAATTGAAATTAGAGATGAGACATTAATGGGAGTAGGACTGGAGGGTGACGCCAGGAGCACACTCCCCCTGCTCAGCTCTCTCCAGCAGTCTATTTGGTTTTGTGCCATCCATCCATCCATCCATCCATCCATCCATCCATCCATCCATCCATCCATCCATTCATCCATCATCATTTATTAAGTATTATACCTTTCATATGCCATTTTAGGCATAATGTTTTTTGAAGTTAAGATCTCAACTCCATGGAAGTTTATAATTCAGTCATTTGACTTTGGTGGGAAAATGGACAGAAAAGCAATCACAAAGCAGTGTGATAATCTCTGTAAAAAGGGTGGAAAGAATTGGCTATGGAAGCACTAGGGTGAAGCAACTGATTGTAATGGTGGGTGACAGAATAATTTGCAGAACAGGTAGAGCTCGAACTGGAAATTAAAGGGTGAGTTTCAAATGTCCTTTGGGCCTGAAGAGGGGGTAACTGGGTATGTGCACAGGGCCCAGCTGTGTGATTAATTAGCCTGTGAAGAAGTCAGCATTCTGTGGTAGGCAGGGAGGCATGCTTCCCCTGATATCTCAAATTGCAATATCCATTTGAACATTACTTAAATTTTTTAAAAATCTATAACCAAAGAACAGAAAGAAGCTAAAAGGAGAAAAATGAGTAATTTTCCTCCTAGCAGGAGATCTTACAAAATTGTTAACTTGGGTGAAGTAAGAAACCTGGACTATTGAACTGAGCTGACGCCTTGGTGTGCTGCTTTCAGTAAACAACAAACAGAGCTGTAAAATATTTAAGCAGCCTCATGCACACATGCCTTCTCCAAGCTTCTCTACCCGTGAAAACTCCACTTGTGCTGAAAATCCTCAGTCAAGTTTCAGATCTCCTTTAAAGATTTTCTTGTTACTGGCAGCTCACAACTCTTCCAATTCTGTTTCTGTTATAGCAGAACTTACTTTCATTGTTATTTTTAGTACTCTTACTAACTCAACATGCTTATGTGTTCATGTTAAGGCATCCTTCTACTGTGACCATTGCATACATTGGTTGGCTCATTGGTGGGTTGATGTGTGCACAGTAGCATCTTAAAGAATCAGGTGTTAAAAATGTATTAATTAGAGATTCCAATGTTACTGATTTGAATGTCAAGCTACAAACACTTCCACTCCAGTGATTTGATCTGACTTAATTCTGTTAAAAAGCAATCTCCAAATAAATAGGACCAATGCACTCAATGTCTGTCTGTGTATGTGCAGGTGTGTTAAATATTGTCTTTATGATTTCTCTCTTCCATTCCACAACTTTCCTGTTCTTAGCTAATAATTACTGCCATCAGTTTAAAAATCAGAATAATCAGCATATTTAAGAAGCAGTCATTTTGTATTGGCTGGAATATGGATGAGAAACACAAATGTCTGAAGTCTCATTCTCATTTCTCTTACCTCTCACCCCTAGTATATTTAATTCTCAAATTTAGTGTGCAAAAATATCACCTAAGGTGCATGTAAAGATGAAGAGCTTTGGGTTGAAACTTGCTGCTCTTAGTTTTTGAAGTGAGATCCTGGAACCTGAAATTTTAAAAATGTCTCAGGGAATTCTGATGTGTTGAGTCTGCAGCTCCATCTGTTTCTTATTTATTCTGGAAGTAGCCCTGCTTGGACCCTCAAACCCACAAGACCATTTCTGCTGGGTTCTATGGCTCTGACTTACAAAATTCATCAATTTCTTTCTTGAAATTTGAGATAAAGTGGAATCCTGGGTGTACATCCCACCTTTTAGAATCTTGCCATCCACTCTCCAGTCCAGCAGTGAGTTTGTATCTTTGATTATAGTTTGATCTCTAGCTCGTAGAAAAGAGTATGAAGAACCTTTGTGAAGAGGAGAAGATGAGAGGGAGTGGGTTGGATAGCACTTGTAAAAAGACAGTTGAGAGAATGCTGGGATAGCTCAGCAGGTTGAGAGCTTGCCTTGCAACTGTGTGACCCGAGGATTGAATCCCAGCTCCAGCCTGTACAAACCCATATGCTGAACTGTGGCACAACTGGTGATCACTGAGATGGCAGTGAAGGTTCTTGCCTCCCATGTGGGAGACCCCAAGTTCAGTTCTTTCCCCATGTGGTCTCACAGGTGGATACCTGTGTGGAATTAAAACGTGTCACAACTAATGATGTACATCTATGGAGACTGCTCTGGGCCCTCCCCACTTCTCTCTTTCTCTTTCTCTCTCTCACATTCTCTCAAACGACAAAAAAATAAAAAGGCACTTGATGCAGTATTTTAAAAACTCGTGAGCAGAATAGCTCTGCGTGCTTTACTGAAAGTGCATTGTCTAAAGAAATACAACATTCCTAGTTGTGAAGGTAGATCAACTAAGAAACCAAATCACCATTAGAGAAAATTATATTAACTGAAATTTGAAAAGCACACATATTCTTAGAAATCTTTTCATAATTTTAGTCTCAAAAATTTTTTTATTTCAGTTTACAGGGAAGAAAGGTCATTTTGTGACTGAAACATGATGAAGCTATCTCTGGGGAAGCCGGGATGGCTCAGTGGGTTAAGCGCTCACTTTGCAGCGCCGGGGACCAAGGATTGAATCCTGGCCCCAGACCATGCGGACCCATATGCTGAACTGGGGAGTTCCCCCAGTTCAGTTCTCTCCTTGTCTCTGTATCTCTCTCTCTCTCTCTCTCTCTCTCTCTCTGTCAAAAACAATTAAAAAAAAGTACACACACAAAAAAAGATATCTCTATTTGTAAAGTAGAGATATCTTTATCATGTTTCCCAAATCGGCACAAATGAATATTAATGGTAAAATGATGCAGTATAATTCTGGAAAGGATTGTGGGACAACTTGGAATCTCTTCTTTATGTTATGGATTTAAAATTCACATCAAGTACATTTCTTTATCTCAAATGTCTTTCACACAATACCGTGTCAGTGAGAGGAGAGCTGGTTAGTGCTCATCAGGAAAAGAGTCCCTACATTGGGGACTGAGTTTGTTTGCAGGTGAAAAAGGGGTGCATGGAAGCAAATGGGGTCTTCAAATAGTGGCTCAGAATCTTGCCCTAAAGGGCCTCCTTCCTGGGTATGGTGTCAGAAATGATAGACCTTGACAGGGACTCAGAGGTTGCATTGATTTTCATAACATTCTACTTACACAGATTATAGAGTGAAAAGAAAAAAAAGTTCTGTGACATATGTAGAGAATTCATTGTCCATCAGGACATATCTCACAATTGGAGTTCCTCTGCTTATGTGAGTCCAGGTTTCCTGAAGGTTCTAAAGAACCATTAAAACTTTTCTTGCTTTTAGAGATCTATCCAAGTTCACTGAACATATGGCATGTAAAAAGATAAGATGGTTTTTTTAAGAGGTTAGATTAGTTATATATACATTTTTTAATTCTTCAATTTATTAGGGTGATATTGGTTGGTAAAAATTCTGTAGGTTCCAGGTGTACAATTCTACATTACATCGTCTGTGTGTTGCATTGTGTGCACACCACCCAGAGTCAGTTCTCTTTTGATCACTATAGATTTTATGTCCCTACCCTCCTTACCCTCAGGCAACCACTGAACTATTGACTGTGTTTGCTTTATTCACACACTTTCATCCCCAGTGCCCAGAACGGTGTCTAGGATACATGAATTGCACAGTACAATCTGGACACTTAAGTTAAGTTATGAACACTGAACTAGGTGCTGTGGAGGAAAGACGAGATCAGCAACATATAGTTCTTCCCTCCCTCAAGCTCCTTCTCTTATTGTAAGAACTGGAATGCTTGAAGGTGGGCAGCTTTTGAAAAGTATGCTCATGATTTTAAAATAGCAACTGCAATTTTTAATGTGCTCTAGGCTTACCCAGCCATAGATAAGCAGTTTCTCATTCTCTTCACTCCAGCCCAGCAGTATCCATCCTTGCTTAATGTGGAGTGACAGAAAATGAGGTTTGGGTCCAGGATGTATTAGACGGAGGTACTCAAACAGGCCCTACATGTTTATAAGCCCATTTTCAGGTCTTGTTAAATTCAAAAATAAGAATTGACATTAGAAAAGATAGGCCAATAACAAAAATTTTCTTCCATTCCCATATGATGATATTGCCCTGTAGGCACTTATATTGGGTAAAACAATTTATTTTCTCATAAAAATTCATGAGATCACTTATAAATTGAGCAATCACAGTTCACTATGCAAATGGCACTCTATGCAGTAAGTATGTATTTTATACATTAGGAATGCTTCTGTTATAATGAAGCCAAAGAATAATAGTGAAATAATGAGTGCCTGGTTGGTTTAGTGGCAGTAAACACTCTTAACATTTGACTGCTAACTATTATTACTGCTGGAGAGTGGCCTATATTTAAGTTATGTTTAGAAAAGAATACAAATGTTTTGTTCTTAGGGTTTCTTGTCAGTATTCCTGCCAGATTTTATTAATCCTTATACATTCATAAAAGGTGTGTGACTTAAACAATGGTGGGAAACCCTGCTTGGAAGGAAGAGAAACAGTTCTAACAAAATAATATGTAGCTTCATCTTTCCCTTAGCTTGAAGCAAAAACTATTTGGCACCAGCTGAGACTAGGCAAATTTAATGGCATAAAGGGGAAAGAGCCATATCTCAAAAAAAGTATAGTAAACTATACATAACAAAATCTATCGCGTTAACTACTTGAAATATACAGCTCCATGGCGTTAAGCACATTCATGTTGTGCAACAGGCACCACCATCCACCTTTAGAACTTTCTCGTCATTCCAAATTAAAACTGTCCCCATTAAATGACAACTCCCCACTCCCCCTCCCTGCAGCTCTGACACCCACCATTCTTTATATCTCTATGGATATGACTCCATCCAGAGCATCGTATAAGAGAAATCATATACTGTTTGACCTTTTGTCACTGGTTTATTTCACTTTAATGTCCTCAAGGTCCATCCATGTTGTAGTCTGTATCAGAATATCCTTCCTTTTAAGGCTGAATCACATTCCACTGAGGGGATAGGCCACACTTCGTCCATTCATCCATTGATGGACACTTGCTTGGGTTGCTTCCACCTTTAGATACTGTGAATCATGATGCTGTGAACATGAGTGTGCAAATGTCTGTTGGCATTCCTATAAATACCCAGAAGTGGAATTGCTGGATCAGATAGCAACTCTATTTTTAATTTTCTAAGCAGTTTCTACAGTGATTTCCACAGCAGCAGGGAGACCCATTTTTGAGCTTCACATCAACAGTTTTTATATAATTTTTTACTTTGTTCTTGGAAGGAGACATGAATTGGCCCATGACTGCTTGATATCACTGGTGACACTTCCTGTGGTTTTGCCTGGAATGAACCATCACATCTTTCTTTTCCTTTTTAAATGAAAAATTAAAGGTGGTATATATAGGTCTCTGTGGATAATGCTAATTTCAAAGTAACGCCCTTGATAAAAGGATTAAAATGACTGAGGGTGAAGTTTACTTATTGCTACAATATTACATCACCTTTAATGAAAATACTTAGCAGGTGTTGAATACTTACTCTGTAACTGGGACTTTATAGATGTGGGAAAATAAAATCTGTGTTGTGTCTTAAAGATAATTCCTTAGATTCACTTATTTTATTTTTATTCCCATAAATGTCATGCTTACAAATAATGTTCTAACTTAAAAAGAAAAAAATAAGGTCATATATTATAATAGTATCATAAGGTTATTTTAAAGATCTTATAATATATTAATATAGGCTCAAATAGGCCACAATTAGCAGGTTAATTTTCAAGATATGAATGAGCAAATGCAACTTTTTGTCTAAAAAGGTGTACTTTGTCATTCTAATTTGTTCTATGATCCATAAGTTATTTAGATGCATATTTTTTATTTTTAAAATCTCATTATGTTTGCCTCTTTCTGTAGTTAACTGCTAATTTAATTGTATTTGGCCAGACAAAATGGACTCTTAGATACTAATTCTTTGAAATTTGTTGACACTTGTTTTATATTTTAAAATGTTAAATTCTCAGTGGAGTGAGTTTTTGAGATTTTTCTTCAATCCAGGGCTTATGTTGAAAGCAGTTTCTTGTCATTCTGGCAGATGAGACACTTGTTTTTCTTACTGTTTAAATGTAGGTATAGAAATTGCGAACTTGAGATTTACATGGAGATCTAATTTCCCACTGCTCAGATCTGAGTGCAAAGGTTTTGTCTTCTGTTCTCTGAGTGGCTGTGTGGTGGTGAACACCTGAACCATATGCTTCTGATATTGCCAAACATCCCAGGACAGCCACAATCTCAGTGCTAATCCACCACTCTATTTTCAGCTTCCTCTTCATTTTTGACCCAAGTTTTGTCTACTTAGATACTTGGAAGCTCAACTATGCCAAATGGATGCTTGTTGAAAGATTTATATCATCTAGATCAGCAGTGTCCAATCTTTTGGCTTCCCTTGAGCCACATTGGAAGAATTGGCTTTGTACACACATAAGATACATTAACACTAAGATAGCTGATGAGCTAAAAAAGAAAATTACATAATGTTATAAGAAAGTTTACAAACTTGCATTGGGCCACATGTGGCCCCGTGGGCTGCAGGTTGTAAATTTTGACCTAGATATTTTGTAGCAGGAAGGATTATCAGAGTAACTATTCTACCATATATCCGGAAATGGGAGATTCTTACCTTCCTAAACAGAGCATTATCTCAGTGTTTTCCATTGTCAAAAGTAGTAGTTATGAGTACTTTTATTTTTCATCATTTATGATTAAAAATGATTGTTTTTGACATTAATCATCATTTTAGCCAGGGCAAATATAACATATGATTGGGATTATGATAATTCTACTTTATTTGGTTTCATGCTACTTAATCTCATTATCTTCATGATAACTATAGGGTGTGCACTTGTCCATCATGATTTTTTTTTTTAGTTGAGAAAAACAAGAAGTTGCCCCAATTCCCATAAGTGTCAAAGCCGGAGTGGGTCCCACGTAGGTCTGAATTTATAGACTATTGCCTTGCTTTCCAAAGTGCTTGGTGCCCTTCCATTTCCAATTTCTTCCACAAACATTTAATAAGTTTCTATGACATGTGAGGTGTCAGTTATTGTATTTATATAACAGTGCTAGGTGCTAGGGGATAAAGATATATTGGAAACTGTCTTACTTTACAAAAACTAAAAAATAGCACAGAACTTCAAAACAATTTGGTAAGTGCTCAGAGATAAGCACAGATCCTAGAAATGAAACCAATGTATTGAGTGTTGTAACAGCCAGCAGTCATATGAGTTGGAGTCTGTTTTGTAGTTATGCTTTAACTTTATATTTAAATGTTATTTTTGTTTCTAAAACCCAAGATGAGCAGATTCCACATAACACAGTACTTAGAGTTGCAGTCACTTGATTTTTTATCAAGAGATTCAAATTAAAATACTAATAAAAATGTTAGTCTATGGTAATATTCCAAAGCTATTTTTGATGGCTTTCTAAAATAAGAATAAAATACTGATTATCAAGTGGACTATCAAACAGACTCATGCACTTTACTAAAGTGTTGGAAAAGGATGCGTTAATTGACTGAGATTTGGGGAAGCTGGGATGATTCAGCAAGTTGGGTGCTTGCTCTGTAGCCCAGGGGACTGAGGATCGAATCCTGACCCTGACCCATGCAGACCCATGTGCTGAGCTGGGGTGTACTTCGCAGGCAGGAGACCCCAGTTTGGCCCTCACCTCCCCAGGTTTGGCCCCTGGCTCGAGGGGGCATGCCTCTCATGCAGTAGGTCCCTGGCCCTGTCCTCCCCTGCTTGGTACCTCCCTGCCTGTGTGGAACAAGACCATGTGGAAAACAGATGATGTATGCTATGGGGACTGTTCTGGGCCCTCCCTCCTCTCTGTCTCTGTCAAAAACAATAAAATAAATCTTTAGAAAAAATAGACTGAGATTTAATAAAATAGCAATAATAACAAGATTTTTATGACCTTCTTTGCTGCTTATTATTAGGACTATGATGATAAGCTTGTCAAACTTTTATTATACCAAAGGAGTACTCTATTGCCCCTTTGTAAGTCATATTTGAGGCTACAGCTATCTTTTACATGTGAATATTATTAAAGAAAACACAGAACTCTAGTTACTCCAGAACAGTGTGTCATGTCTCCTTCAGAAGTCTGTGGTGATTGGAGGTCTGTGTTCACACACATTTAGTAGTCACATTTCTATAAGTGTTAGTTGATCTGGATTGGAGAGATGAGGATTCAACTCTGCATGTGGCCTAATCATTAGGGAAGAGGAGATGAAGAGGAGCCTGGAAAAAGATTAAGAGTGGTCATCAAAGTGGAGAAGAACCAGCAGCTGGTATCTGGGGAGCCTCAAAGAGGAGGTCTAATCAAGAGCATCAATCATGTTGGACATTCCAGATCCACACCAGACATCTGGCATTGCTTTCTCTCCATTAGAAAATGTACAGACGCACAGACACCTTGGGAATTCTTTATAAAAAAGAGTTTCAAAACAGAAGATTGTCTTTTGACAAGAGAGGTTCTGCTTGTGTTGAGCAAAAAAATTAAATGGAAAAAAGGTGAAGGTATAGTTTTCACAGATGTCAGGAGAAGAAAAGGTATTGTCATTGGAGGAGAGGGACCATGCCATAATGGCTCATAATTAACACTTATTGACCCCCCCCCCAAAAAAAAACAACCAAAAAAAACCAAAGGCTTAAGGTTTTGATTTCCAAAGGTCAACTCTTATCTGCTAACCTTGTGCTATGGTATATGCATATGGAAGGAAACTCAGATCTCATACTCCAGCCAGGCACAAACACCTAACATATGCCTCCTTTCCTTGTTTAATTGTATTTTATTTCAACACCTGCTGGAATTGGATGTGTGTTTGTTTTATAATGTTCAATACAAAACTTATAACCTGGATTGGATTCTATTTAACAGCCTGCTTTTCTCAAGCTACTTGAAAACATATTTTCTAAAAACAAATCCAATATATTTTTGGTGAGGGGTACATAGAAGTTGTGTATTTTGCAATCTCCAGATTTTCCCCTGTTGAATTGTAAAACTACGTACACTGAATTCTGTAATTTTCTTTTCTATTTTTTTTAATCTACTTTCAGTATCTCCATATTCTCCTCCATAGATGTTTAAGACAGAATCTATGAATACCATGCATACTTTCCATGTTTTACATGCATTCTGGAAGAATTTTCCAACTCACTCTCTAAGCTTTTTCTAAGTCAGTTCTGCTACTCAGCTGGCCTATTGCATTTAAAAAAATTTAACCATCGTAATTTTAATTTCCAAATTCTAATTTTTGTTCTTTATATCTGCTTCCTGTGATTTTGGATGAGATTTGTCTTGACTCACTCTGAGGATAAAAATAAGTTTATTTTGATGTTTTTCTGTTTATTAATAACCGACTCTCCTTTTCCTTGGCTTTGGGGCATCTCTTGAAAGTACTGGTTTCCCTAGAATATGTGGGCATGTTTTATTGACTGTTCCTGTTCCTTCTTGTCAATCCTATATCCTTTGCTTATCATTGAATGTAGGTTCTGATGACAGGAATTTTCCTTTTAAAATTAATTAATTAATTAATTAATTAATTAACTTAACTGGGGGCCTCACCGCATTCGGGAAGCACACTTTAGTTCAGCGTGTGGGTCCACCTGGGCCAAAGCCGGGATTTAATCCTCGGTCCTCGGGGCTTCAAAGCAAGCCCTTAACCCACTGAGCCATCCTGGCTTTCCTGGAATTTTCCTTTTGTAGTTAGTTGTGGAAGAAGCCTAGAATGTGACATCCAGGGTGGGGTACAGCATGCACCCCAGCCATCCTGTCTGTGGCCCAAGGATGCACCAACGAGCTCTTCTGCAGTAGGATTACTGTGTCACAGAATGTTATGATGCCTTGAGTTATTTCAGGCAGACTCATCTCTCTCTAGTCCCAACATGGAGGCCTCTTACTTCCCAGGTGGTCTAAATTTTTTGTTACAAAGTGGTTTGGAGGGTATGAAAGTTGTGTGTTGGGCGGGGGATGCTACAGCCGCCCACCATTCAGAATAGTGGAAGGATTAAAAGAGGTGGGATGCCTTCTCCAAATGCAATTCTTTAAGAAATTTTTTTGATTTTTGTCTCAAGACCCACCTTGGTTTCTGTGACTTGCTCATCTGAACTAAAACTTCTGGAATTGTGTTTGACGAGCTGTCTTGTCTTGTGTCAATTTTGGACTATGGTGTCTTCTATGTGTTTATCAATCAGATCTCATCTGCTTTCTGTATGACAGGAATTTCTCCAAATTACTTTTTCTTCTTCATTTTTTTTTATAAGAGCATTTGTTGCTTTTTTTTTTTTTTTTCTTAGCACCGATTACTTCTTTTAAAATAAATTTAAGATCAGATCATAGGAGTTGTGGTAGGAAGGGAAGTTGATCATGGGCTCTGAATATTCTCAAACAGAGACTGACATCTATTGAACTAGAAGAGAAAAATAAGGTCTAGGTTCTTTTAACCAGTGTTTGGAATTCAGTTAAACCATTTGCACCAATAATCACAGCCACTAATTGGTATTTAGTTTTGGCTGTGTGCAGGTATCCTGCTAAGCACATACCATACAAACCTCAGTAGGTAGGTTTTATTATTTCCAGTTTAGAGATGAGGAATTGAGGCTTTTGAGGGTTAAGCATCTTAACAATGGTACTAAACAAGTGTATCACTAAAATCATTCAGATATTTTATGGGGGGAATAAAAAGTAGATGGCAAAATGGAACTTTAGGGAAGAAATGATAATATTGTAGGAAAACCAAGTGAGTTGTATGATTGAAAATTGACCAATTTTTATTTTTTACAATATATTTAGAAGGAGGTAGAGTATAATAAATAGAAGCATAATGATCATAATTTTTTTGTTTTTGTTTATGAAGTACTTTCTTTTTATTATTATTATTATTTATTTATTATTGTTAAATTTAATGGGGTGACATTGATTGGTAACAATTAGATAGTTTCCAGATGTACAAGTCCACATAATTTTGATTGGGGTCATTGTCACAGACTAGTAAAGGGAATGGCAATATGCCATTGAGAGAGAGAGTAAATAACAGGCATTCCAACAAAGGGATGTCCAGCGTCAGGAAAGTTCCCGGCTACTCTGTCAGGCTGGGGTGTTGGGCGCTCTACATTTGAAAGGACATTGTGGGATACATCCTCAGAAATGATGGATGCCATGATGCTCTGCTCAACTGCTCATGTTTGTGATCCTATAACAGTTCCAATCCAAGATTCTAAGATATTACAGTCAGTTTAACAAACCCACATGGAATCGACCTGGTCAGATAATTGACTGCTCAAATAATTGACTGGATTGAACAGGTTCATGTTTTACTTTCTTTCTATGATACTATTTGCTTCCCCTTTTTTCAGTCTCTGGCTGCAGTTGAAACACGGCTAATAAACATGAAATAGACTGGGCTTATTGAATAGTGTCCTTTGTTTTATTTTGCTTCATGTACACAGTGCACCATTGTATTGTTGAGAAAAAGGCTTGAGGTGGCTTTGGAGAGACTTCTTCTTAGTAATGGGAAACCTAGAGCAGGGCAACCATGACAGATCCCTGGGAAGGTGGGATAGGAAACCTTTAAAGGAGACCTTATGGAGAGGGAAAGGCTCTTTGTCGAGAAAAGAGACATGGGCATTTGTCAGGGAGTGGTATATTATTAGATAAATGGATTAGATAAACTGAAAAAGATGGGCAGTTTTCAGCACAGAGTCCACAGAGGATATGAAAAACACATAATGCAATGAAAGTCACTTCCTTGAGTATGAGTGGTTGCAGAGACAAATTCGGGGGGAACAAAAACTTCATAGAAATCAGGTGTTTTGGTCTTAAATAAACTCATTTGGCCTTAGCAGAATATTGCAGCTGCTGAGAGAATGTGTTAGCAGGCCCTAACAGTTATATTTTTTCTTAAACTTTGCATTTTGAAATAATATTAAATTTACAGAAGAATTGCAAAGACTTTGTATTTTGTCAAGTACCCTCCACCCAGCTTCCTGTAATGTAGCATCTTACATAACCATGAACACTTATCAGCACTGAGAACTTGGTAACAGTGTACTGTGATCCACTACACCTCAACTTTATTCAGGTTCCCTCTTTTTTCCCACTTATGTTCTGTTTCTGTTCTAGAACCCAACTTGCAATACCACACTGCCCTGTGTTACCATAGCTCTTTGGTTTCCTGCCATCTGTGACAATTCCTCATCCTTGTTTTATCTTTCCTGACCTTGGCAGTCTGAATAGTATGCCAGTGCTGATGTGTCTGATGATTTTCTCGTGACGAGACTGACGTTATGAATAGTTGTCTTTTTAGAGACAGTAACCCCTTTTCTGTTTTCTAGCTCTCTGCTAGGTAGTTAGTGGGGGGCTCTATCTTTTCCTCGCTGTAATTCTTAAGAATCCAGATTTTATCTTTTAAGTTACTTGCCTCACAGGACTCATTTTATTTTTCTTTAACACCAAAATCAATAAGCATATATTTTTTCTGTGAGTGCAATACCCTTTATTTTGATACCGTAGAGGTCAGAAATGAAACAATTCGGTCATTCGTGAACAGCCCGTATTTCACTATCTGTATGATAAGGCAAAGGTG
This sequence comes from Craseonycteris thonglongyai, assembly GCA_004027555.1. Taxonomy (NCBI): domain Eukaryota; kingdom Metazoa; phylum Chordata; class Mammalia; order Chiroptera; family Craseonycteridae; genus Craseonycteris; species Craseonycteris thonglongyai. Next base: position 28,043 of record PVKE010007655.1, read on the forward strand.
TTTTCAATGTCAGTGACTATTAGACACTTATGATTTAAGGTGGGTGTTTTATGATAAAGAAGACATTACTTTTCTTGGTTAGACATGATCTTCTAAACTGTGAAGATTGTCAATAAACCACCTGGTAATTTGCTGTAAAGTTTTTCAGTATAAAATATAATTTAAAAGGAAACCAATCATTATAGCCAGATATCTCTCAACTTAATAGGCAAGACACAATTTCCTTCCAGTGAAATAATCTAATTGAGTTAAGCTGAAATATGGCCTTCCAGGGCTCCTGGTACTTGATTCAGCATCTTGAATGCAAATGGCTGATAGTCATAAAAGGGAAATCAGATCATAAATTTGGGTTTCTGAAGGAGACAAACTACCCGCAGGCAACAGTTCAGGGCAACCCTGAGAACCAAAGTCATTACTTTTGATGTGCTAATCCAGTGGCAGGACTTCATTTGTGACAGCTCTCTTTATCTCCTGTCTCCATGCAAATGTGAAACTTTATTCATATTAGTGTTTAGAGCAAAAGCACCAACAAACCAAAACATGTACGAGTTGCATTGTGAGTACACTGCTGATAATGTCAGGGGGTGGGCTGAGGTGGGATGGCCCACTGGGATATTCAGTCGTGTTTGTTATTTATAATACAATTATGAGGGCACTGTTATTATCTTGTGGGGCAGAAGGGGCAGCCACTTTGGACTCTTCCTGGGATTTGATGGGAAAGGGGCAAGGACTTCGTTTACTACAATATACACAGGATTCTGTCAAGCTCTGTCCTTCACCGTGTCCCTGGACTGGGATAGCCACATTCCTGCTGACAGTTTGGAAGGCTGACTCGTGACACTGCTCTTCTGTGCCTGATACTTCACTCCTGACAATCTGTCTCACTGTAAGGTGCTCTGGGCCTCTCTACACAGCAAATTAGAGCCCTGGGACAAGGAATGTGTCCATTATGATGATGCCCAATAACGTGCAGAAGAAGCTCATCTGGTGACAGTCTACCAGAGAGAGGCCAACGCTGGCAGGGCAAGTAAAACCGTTTATTCTGGTGGCCACACATCAGCTCCAGACTGTGAGGGAGCTGAGAATTTTTCATAATCAGAGTGGCTAAGAGTTAGATGCTGGAACCCACAGTATCTCCCTTTAAAGCAGGAGTCCAGGGGTGCCTGAAGGTGGGGTTGGTCGGTGGTTAGAAGCAATGCATCAGCAATTCTTTCAGCCATCTATGGAATTAGGGGTGTGTGTGTGTTCATGTTCATGGCAAGAGGTAAAAGTTTCCCAATTAGCTATTCCTGGGGGGATGGGAGGGGGGAGTTGCTGATAGAGTGAGAAGGCTATCTCTAGGCTAAAGAGCACTCACCCTGGAAGTTTTTACTTGTAGGAAATTGCCCGCGCCTCATTGTTGTGGCAAAGCCATCAGGATTACTTTCTGGGTGTTGTGAGTGGAGTGGCCTTCTATACACCTGCTTCAGGAGCACGGAGAAATAAAAGCTATGGGGACATGGGGAGAAAAGTTTCCTATATCTGTGTGGGGGGATAAAAAACAATGAAAGAAAAATACTGGCTACAAAACCCAAGAAGGAAACTATTCTTAGTAGTTTTCTAGGTAATACTATCTACTAACATGTGTCTGCATTCCACATGCATGTGGTTTTAAGCATTTCTGGGAGGGAACTGAAGGTTTGAATGTGAAGCCAGGGCCAGGCGCCCAAATGAAAGGATTACATTATGAGATGGCAAGTGAGGAGGGATGAAATGACATAACTTTAGGAGCATGAACAACATGGGTGCTGGCTCCACATTGGCAGCTATGAAAAAGACATTTCTTTCAGGCTTTACAATTTCTGTTTCTTAAACTTCACTTTTCTCACTTTTGGCTGAAATTTAATTATTGGACACTATACGACAGTTAATTTGGGCATTTCACTTGTTTTGGGATCTTCCTGTTATTGACAAAAACCATGATCACTGGTTTTAGTTATCAGGCAAATCCCATTGTTACAGGTGGCAGAAGACTTTCAAATACGGTTTTGAGATTCTCAGAAGCATGTGGTAGTGAACAGTACCTGTGGAAACTGAAACCAAATGAAAATCTTTTCTTTCAAATGTTAATTTTTTCCTCTTCACTTCTCATAAATTGTTGAATTCAAATTAGAAAATATTAAGTGCTATGCTTGCTGTGGCCGCACATATACTCAAAAATATTAAGTGTTTTGTTTTGTTTTTTTTATTGGAGAAGCCCCAGCAGTAGACTGCGCAATGCTCCAGCTATAGGGCAAAGTGGAGGAAATGTAGTTAATAAGAAGGCAGAGTTGCACTAGCTGGGTGACTGCCTGAGGGAAGGGGAGGGGGGGAGAGAGAGAGGGGAGGTGGGAGTGGGCACCAGCATTATGGACACACTCAATACTTTGGTGGTTACTGAGGAAAGGGGAGTGGGGGAGAGTTGGGGGGGAGGGGGAGTGGGCACCGGATATATGGTGATGGAGGGAGGGCTGATTCTGGGTGGTGAGCACATAATGTGATGCATGGGTGATGTGATGTGGACTTGTACATCCGGAAACTATCTAATTGTTACCAATCAATGTCACCCCAATAAATTTAACAATAAAATTAAAAAAAAAAAGGTAGAGTTGAAAATAACTGGTTACAATGCATGTGACAAGTTGAAATGTTTGGGGAATGTAGAAGAAGCAGCAGCAGCCTGGGACAGTCAAGGATGATGGCAGGAGAGGGGGATCTTAACCCTGACTGAGATTTTATGCAACAGAGCAAAGGAGAAGGGCATTTGAGACAGAAGATATGGAAAGTTCCATGGAGAATGGTAATCTGATGGCTAAAAAGAGGGCATGAAAGGGCTTTCCTATGGATTAGTAAAGAGCTATGGCTAAAAAGAGCTCGGGCTTTCCTATGGATTAGTCTAACCTGTGACCTGTGGGCTGCATGTGGCCCAGGGCGACTTTGAATGGGACCCAACACAGGTTTGTAAACTTTCTTAAAACCTTGAGATTTTTGTTTGCGATTTTTTTAGTTCATAAGCTATTGTTACTGTTAGTGTACTCTATGTGTGGCCCAAAACAATTCTTCTTCCAACGTGACCCAGGGCAGCCAAAAGGTTGGACACCCCTGCTGTAGATGCTGGGGCAGTGAGGCGATCATATATTCATTTTAGAAGCACAACTGTGTAAATAGAAGATAGACTAGGGGAAGGAAATGTTAGAGGCAGAAAGACCAGGCAGGAAACTAATACTATAACGTAGTTTAGAAGGTGGCTTGAACCAAGGCAATGGGAGTGCAAACACACAGGAAGAAATGAGTTCAGGACCGTTTATAGGGTGGAAGGACCAAAAGTGGTAAAAGTGGGCGAATGTTAAAAAAAGAGTAGAAGTTAAGTATGAACCCCTTGTTTCGATCTTTAGTAATTTAGTGAAATAAAAAGGAATGAATAGATGGAAATATGCTAATATTTTCAAAAGTCTATACTCTGGGGAGATAGCAAGTAAGTGAGTCTATATTGCAAAATTATAAAAATAGCTCAATTTACGTGATACCTATAGGAGAGCTTACGGTACTATTCTATTCTACTTTTCTGTAGTTAGACTTTTTTTTTCTAAATTACAAAGTTGCTGCTATTTGAGCCACTGATCTGATTAAACCAACTGGGCTGAGGGGTCAGCGGTGGAGGACAGGTTGAGGCGTAGCTGCCCTGACTCTGGCTTCTGTCCTTCCTGCTCCCTCCTCCCTCCCCCACCCCCCTTGTCACCTCCAGGACACAGCCTCTGTATTCTCTAGGACAGAATGACAAACAGAATGCAAATTTAACATGTAAGCCTCAACTACAAATTTACATAACTTCAAAATTAGAGTATTTTTAGCACATACAAGAAATTAGGGCAACCTCTTCATATCTAATACAGACAGGGTCCCAATTGTATTTTCACATTATCCTTTGCTTGTTTGGCACATCCTAATAATTCTGTGTATCTGCCACACTTGATTTGTTCATGCCAGGATTTCTACCTCTACCCAAATACTTCTAGACACATGATCAAAATCTTGACATTTCTTTGTTTTATTCTTTAGTATTCCACTGCAGCCTGACAGTTTTTAAATTGGCACACATTAATGATTCTTGCAGGTGAGATGTAATGAATTCTCAAAATAGAAATAGCTCAAAGCATGAAGCCTTGACACATCCATGGTTTTTGAGCTTATATATAAAGAGAATTTGTATCCCATCTAATTTGCTTTGCTAACAGATCATATTTAGGCATATAAACCAAAGACTTTCATCTGGGGTTTTATATATTCACAAAATGTTTGTGTCTTATAATTGTAGTTAGTATCTTTTGTATTTCTGAGTTTTTATTTTGTTTGTGTTTTAACGTAGATGTGAGATTTTGGCCTCTTGGTAACCTGAGGTTAGGATCCTGTCTGTTTATTTGTGTCCCCCACTTTCATTCACCCCCTTTCCCACCCCGAGACTGCAGTGCTGTGCGTGTGATGAAGATAATGAGTCTATAGAATTAGTTTGAGTTTTATGTGGATAAACACGGTACTCACTGACCCAGCTAGGATGTCTGAACAGGAATGAACATGATTGAATGTCCTCGTTAAATAAAACAACAATTTAGGCTTGCACCATTTTTTTCCCCCAGTAATGACTTATTTCCTATGCCACATAGTAGTTGGTAAATTTATAAATAGTAAGCCTGTCAGATAAATTTTAAGTTTTGCTTTGTTTTGTTTTAACTGAACTGGGGGCCTTACCGTGTTCAGGAAGCACACCCCAGTTCAGCATGTGGGTCCGCCTGGGCCGGAGCCAGGATTCGATCCTCGGTCCTCAGGGCTTCAAAGTGAGTGCTTAACCCGCTGAGCCATCCTGGCTTCCCCAATAGATAAATTTTATTATATTTCATTTTTACAATCAAAACAAGTGCACATGAGATTTCTCATGAAGTAGAATTTCTTTCTTTCTTTTTTTATTCTCTCCTTTTTTGTCTCACTCCCTGCCATGATAACATTCAGCTAAAAAGTACTGACAGTTTCACTTTTGAGTTGTTGGACTGCTAACTCATCTTTAAACATACATCTTTCCTTTGGAGGCAAATCTGCTTTCCTTTTTTTTTTGGCCACATGCTGTACATTTGTGTTGACACAGGGCCTTGGCATCAGCTCTGCATGTAATGGGACCATGCCACTTTGGTCCCATTGACATGAGGAGCCTGGCAGGTGCTGGGCAAAAGGGTAGGCAAACAGCAGGGAGCTCAAGTGTCTTCTGAGAACAGTGATATCAAACTGTTTAAGTTTAAAGTTTTTGTAAAATATTGAATAAACTAAAATGGCTCTGCCCAAAATTAGATATTGGAAAAGGACAAAAGAGACTTTGGAATAAAACCTCTACTTGAGATGGAGAGAGTGGGAAAAGAAGGGGACAACAGTATTTGTCACATGCCTTGACCCAAGATCTAGGCTATCATATATGAGCTCTGGCTCTTGGTACTATGTGGCCTGGGGCTGAACCACCCTGAGTCAGTGTAGTCACCACGGGCACGACTCTGGGAGAGGGGTTGCTGCATAAAACTTAGGAGTGGTGTAGTCCTCCAATCATGTTGTTCTATTCAACATTGTTTCATTACAATGTTGATGAAATAATATAAAGACTTAACTCTTGTTCATATCAATTATTCTGTGCTAAAAGTGGTTCCATTCTGTGTCATTTTGAAAAGCCTATTAATAACATTAAGTGAAAATTAACCATAAAATGTATAGAACTTTAGTGGGTTTTCATTTCACGCTTTATGTTGTTTTGATTAAATATTAGAATTCTTAATGACCATCAAGCACAAGTTCACGGGGTCTGAAAGGAGGGCCTAACTACCCTCTTCCTAGTACAGATCTTTGAATAGGGAGCTGCTTCATGTCCTGTTCTGTTCCTCTGACCTCCCTTAAGAAATTCCTGATTGCCTTTGTGGTTTGCTCTAATGGAGACATAAGGAATGATGAGATTATTAATTTCATGAGCTCATTATTCAAGGAACCCATAGGGGATATTGTTGGTTGTTTCCCCATCATCCTGAAGAGTTCACTCTCTACCACTAACCATATGATTTGGGGGCTTTGACTCTACTTCAGGCTCCAGGCTTCAGCAAATTGGAGTATCACAACCCCCAGAGCGTAGTGGCTGGTTCAGGAACAGGCACACCATCCACACACAGCTAGTGAGATTTGAAGACACATTTTCTGGGTCCTCTTTTTTCCTGTGGAATTGATTATAAGACTTTTCTTCCCCATAAGCATGAGGAAAGCTAGCCCTAGGGATAATGGGCAGCCACTCTGAGACTATGAGGTGAGAGTCTGTTTCAGGTGAGACCCCAAAGCAATGACATTGACCCAAAAAATGGACAGTAGGAGACTGGATCCTTGCCAGACTCAAGCTGGGAGTTAAGTGATACAATACTTTTCTATTCAAACTACAGTTTAAGTCTATTTTAATGAGATACACACAATGTTTCCTAGGCTCAAGAAAATAACCCTTAATAGTAGTTTCATTAGTGATAATAACATGTTTAAGAAAAAATCATAGTCATGGGAATATGGTCAATATGTCCATGGTTTAAAGTTGGGAGAGAAAGTGATAAAACGATTCAAGAAAGAACGAATCAGCAAAGTAAACAGCCTCTGCTTCCTCTTGTGGGGTCCATATATGGCTGCACTTCCCCCTAGCTCAGGGGAACTTCCCTTGAAATCACTGCACCTTTGTTGTTAGAGTATCAGGATCACACAGCTAAATTATGACGACTAACCCAGGTTTTAGGAACCTCAGTTTGATGAGGGTAGGGAGTCCTAAGCAGGAACTGAAGCATTCTGGTCATGAAAAAGTTATGGTCTATTATTGATTAGCTTCTTATGTTAGTACCATTTTGGGGGTTTATTTAGTTCATATGAGTACTTAGATTTTAGTTATAAAGTATTTGAAGATGCTTGAGAAAGTATTAAGAAAATTCAGTGTGGTGAACTAAAACACTGGGCACCGGATATGGAAACATGGTGCCCAATAGACATGCAGGCAAAGGCAACCCATCTGCTCTTTGCAGGCACCTTGATTCTACCTTTTGTGGTTTAGAAGTCAGAGATGTTCACAGGAGAAGTAAAAATGTAAATCTGAATGTCTCAGACAGAAGGCATGAGTTATGATGTCACAAGCATGAACCCTTAATTTAAACTACAGTGGATGTAATATAAAATGTTGACTGTTTCATGAAAGATCTTTTAGAAGCTATTCAGCTTGTGAGTTCGTCAGAGATTGTCAGAGTTCAGACAACCCAAACACACACAAAGAGATAGAAGTTTCTTTTTTCTTTGGAAAATAGAAAAGTTTGACACAGTAAATACTAGTTATAAATAAGTAATAAAAACTTTCCATGGAAAAGTACCTATCTAGAACTATATTCTCCGGCTCCAACTGTCAAAGCACATCTCTGTGGTTTAATTTTAAAATTCATTAAAAGTACTGTTTCCTTAGTTTAGTCATTACCATCTGGGATAAAGTTTGTTCTGGGATGGAATAAAAGGATGACTTTTTATGACTGAGGAGTTAGACTGAAAATTGCTAACTTCATAAAGTTTCCCTCTCAAGTAAAAAAAATGACACTTAAGATTTTCATAAAGCAGTTATTTTCAAACCTGGCATTTTAACTCTTCAGTATAAACTTTCTAACATCCCATTTTCCTTTATAGTGAAAGTAGCCCATGCGTTCAGTGAAAATTTCTAAGCAACACGCATTTTCGGACAAGATATATGACTATCAGGGGCCGAGAATTCTGCAGCTGGAGTCTGTACCTGCACTCCTGTGAGACCAGTGAATTCTTTGTGTCCCTGTTCAGATGCCTAGCAAAGATTTTTCCAAGTGTTCACAGTGCACTTGTTTCAAGGTTGGGATGTAGGAAGTTCTAAGAGACTATTGCTTCTACCCTGTAATAATAAGCCAGATAAACTACAAGCTACAAACTCATAGTTAAAAAAAAAATCTGTCAGAGTTGAGGAAATAAATAGTAAGCTAAAATCTGGGAAGTTCCTAGGAGCTTGGCAAAGGGATACACTATTTCTTTAGTTCCTGGCAGAGTTTGGGTGGGCAGTGGTTGGAGGAATCCATCCTAGACAGGGCATGAGGAGGAACCAGTAGAACTTCTAACAAATTTTCAGTCACTATGCTTGGGCTTGTAAGATTATTAGACTACTGAGAAAAAACAGACACAGAGTGAGCTGCATACACCGGCCATCTGTCCCATTGTCTCTAACAGCAAATATGGATGCCAAAGCCAGGGGGTGGGTGGGGTACAGAGCAGGTACACAAGTGCTGAGACAGAACCTTTCAGGACACTGCAGAGCTAGCACTATGGACAGTGAAAAGGTAATAAAACAACTTTGTGAATGATTCCATGCAATACTTTCAACGAATTAGATGAAACTGATCAAGTCTTTGGAAAAATAACACAACATATCAAAATTGACAGGAAACAAAAATAGAAAATCTAAATAACCCTGTATATCAAAGATGTTGTAATCATAACAGAAAGCCTTCCTAGGACAAATTTCTAGCTCAGATAGCTTCACTGGTGAATTTTAGCAAGCATTTTAGGAATAAAGATGACCACTATTTCATATACTCTTTCAGAAAACAGAGAAAGATAAAATACATTTTACCTTGCTAAAACATGGAAGAGATACTAAAAGAAGAAATTTATAGACCAATAAATATCCCTGTTGAATACAAATGCAAAAATCCTTAATAAATTCATGAATTAAAACTAACAATACATAGAACATTATGACCAAGTAAAATTTATCCCCAAAGTGCAAGATTGGTTTAACCAATCAAAACAAAAGTCAGGCAGTGAAATACACCATATTAACAGAATCAAGGAGAAAATATATGATTCTCTCAATAGATGGAGAAAGAAGCATTTGACAAAATTCAAATTCATTTGTAAAAAAACCCAAAAAACTATAAGAAAACTAGAGGCTGAGAGGAGCACCTCCAGTGTAACAAAAATCATTGATCAAAAGCAATAGCTAAATTTATATGTGATTATGAAATATTAAACTTTTTCTATTAATGTCAGGAACAAGACAAAGACATCTGCTCTAAACCACTTCTATTAAACTTTATGCTGGAAGTTCTGAATGGTAGCAAAGGGAAAGAAAGAAATGACATAGAGTTTGGAAAGGAATAAATAAAACTCTTATGTGCAGATTATGTGCTGTGTACTGTACAACCCCATGGAACCTATAACTGTTCCTGGCCCTGCACACATACAGATTATTAGAAGTAATAAGTTTTTAGCAAGATCATGGAATACAAGAGCAAAATATTAAATTTCTTAGTACTAACAATAACCAATTTAAAAATAAAATTAACAATACCATGTACACTAACATAAAAATCCCAATACCTAGGAATAAAGCTAACAAAATATACTTGGGCTCTATCTTATGGCTGCAGTAACAAATTACCATTGTTTGGTGGCTCAAAACAACATGTATTGTGTCACAGTTCTGGAGGCCAGAAGTCTAAAATCAGTGTCACTGGGCTGAAATTAAAGTGTCAGCAAGGCCATGTTCCCTTTCAGGATCTGGGGTGGGAATCCATCACTTGCCCCTTTCAGTTTCTGGTGGCTGCAGGCATTCCTTGGCTTATGTTCACATCACTCTCATCATCTTCAGTGCCAATATCTTCACATTTATCTCTGCTCCATCTCATGTTCCTTCTCCTCTCTGCATCTGTATAATTTTTCTCTACCTACCTTTTATAAGGTTACATGTATGTATAGTGCCCAACTGGATAATCCAACGTAATCAACTTAATCATATCTATAAGGCCCCTTTTCACTATTGCTAAATAAAGTAACATTCACAGGTTCTGAGGATTTGAATTCAATATCTTTGGGGGCCATTACTCAGCTTACTATACATATAGAGTCTTATAAAAACACCTACTAAACCTAATAAATATTGAGTGAGGTCATGAGACACAAGATCAAAATGCAAAATCAATCATATTTCCAAAAACCAGCAATAAATAATTTGAAAATGAATTAAAATATTATTTCAGCAACACAAAAAAACAATACCTAGTAAGAAAGCTAACATGATATATTCAAGACATCTATACTGAAAACTATAAAATGTTGTTAAAAAAAATTAAAGATTACCTAAACAAATAATATATATATAATATTAATAAAATGTAAACTCAATGTAATTGAGTTATAGATTCAACACAATCTTAATCAATTTCTCAGCAAAAAACTTTTTAAAAATTGACAAAGTAATTCTAAAATTTATATGTAAATGCCAAAAATCTGAAGTAGCCAAAATATCTTGAAAAGGGGGAAAAAAATGTTGGAGCGTTAAAATTACCCAACTTACAATAAAGCTATAGCAATCAACATAGTATGTAATTTGTATAAAGATAGACAAATAGATTAATGGAACAGAATAGAGTGTCCGGATGTAGACACATTCTTATATTGTCAATTGAATGCCAATAAAGCTATTAAGTTAACTCAATACGGAAAACAATATTTATTTAAATGAACCACCGGTGCTAGGACAATAGGATATACACATAAAAAAAATTAAATTTTAATTCATTCAATGCACAAAAAGTGATTCAAATTGGATCACAGATCTAAATGTAAAAATGATAACCTAAAGGTTCTTGGGGAAAATAACAGTATATCTTTGTTGCTTTGTAGTAGATAAAAGATTTAGTAGAAAGACAAAAAGCACAAATAATAAAAGACAACAAATAAGCCGGACATCTTCAAAATCAAAGTTTCTGCTCCTAAAGGACTCCATTAAGAAGGATCAATAGGCAAGTCCCAGACTGAGAAGAAATAGTCACAATCCATGTATACGGCGGTGTAGGGACCATATCTAGAGTATTTATAACTCCTACGCATAGAGACAAACCAACCAATTAATTAAAAGATAGGCAAAGTCTTGAACAGCCATTTTCCAAAAGATAATAGAAATGGCCAATAAGCACACGAGAAAAGCGCTCAAATCACAGTTATAACACATGCAAATTAAACCACAATAAAGTAATATTTTACATATATTACAATCGCCAAAATTAAAAAGACTGCTAATACTAAACATTGGAGATAATAAAAGAGCCATCTCATGTGTTCCTGGAACCCATGTGAAATGATGCAGGTGCATTAGAGAATTTGTTGACCATAGAAAGTGAGGACACACATCTACCCCATGATTCAGCAATTCTACTCTCAGGTATTTAAAGCAATGTAAAGGAGAATGTAAGTCCTCCAAAAGACTTATACACCAATGTTCATTTTGGTGTGATTTGTAATAGCCTCAAATTGGAAATGTCTGTGGACTGGAGAATGAAACCATTGGTACAATCCAGCAGTCCTTGAATAGTATCATTTCATTCATTGTCACTTCCTTATAACCCTGAAAAACTGCCCTGGGAATTTAGCTCTTGTTCATGTTCTTTAGCCTGCGGTAAAGTTACTTTCACTTTGAGTTGCAGTACCTACAGCCACGTTAAGTGAGGACTTACTGCGCATTCATGCAGTAAAGCTTCTCAGGTGGAAGCAGAAACATGCCAATGACAGAGGCTACACCAGAGGGAAAGTATTGTGTGATTTGATTTATGTGAAGTTCTCAACAGTCCAAACTACCCTATGTGATGGGAAAGAGAGAGTGTGTCCCACTCCTCTGGGTGTGGGGAAATGGAATGAAGAAGAGGATCAGGAACTTTCTGAGAGGACGAGTATGTTGTTTGAAATCCTTAAGATGTGTACATTTTATTCTTCTATGTAAATAATATCTCAATTTAAAATAAATGGTTTTATTAGAGACTTTGTTTCTAGTACAGATTTTTAAGCTTCACTCCACATGCACTAAAATTGAGTCTGAAGGAAAAATTTGAATGAATAGTCAATTCTGAAAGCCAGTGCCAAAAGTGCTCACCATAAAGCGGGACTTTCTCTTAGGTGAAGGCAGATGCAACTAGAGAGGAACTTTAAATAGACATAGAAAGAAACTTATTTTGGTACAAAAACAGGTGGACAAAAACAAATGACAACTATTCAAGATTGTCTCACTCTGCCTTAAATCAGAAAGGAAAATGTTCACTTGAACTAAGGATCCATTTCCTTAAGGACCTGGGAATATGAACAAACTGTTTTGTGGGGCTGAAATGTTTTGAGGGACTAAGTCACGCTCTGGTTTTAAATCCTGTGGGCTGGCCTGGGACCTAATCCACATTTATCTTAATTGCTAGTTTGAGACAATGGACTCTGCGTTCCCAGCAACTGACTTACAATTGGACTTGGGAAACACAGCCAGCTTATAAATTGAGGACAGGCTGTCCTGAAAGAAAAAAAATCCTTATTTACATGACAATTAAGAGAAAGACAAGCAAAAATGCTGCAAAGTACAGATTTGTGAAATGAGAAAAATTAGTCTATTTCAACTTGTCAGCCAAATCTTCTCAAAGGCAGTCTTGTTGCTAAGTAAACAGTCCTGGTGAGCTGCCCGCCTCGGGGAAGCAAGGTGTAAGGCAGGCCATCTTGCTTTTTCCTTAGCACTGCAGTGAAGGGGACAAACTCCTGGATAACCGCATTTGGGTTGGCTTTTCTTCTCAGGTACAACATTGGCAGTGGGGGATGGTGGAGACCTTTGGCTCTAGCTCAGAACACAAGAACTTGCTGTTTGAATTTTATACTTTCTGCTTTTGGTTTGTCTGAAAAGGATTTCACACAAAACCCAGCATGCTCAGACTTCAGGGAGCAGGTTTTGTGGAGCAGATAGAACGGGAGTCTGGGGGGGTGGCACGCTCAGAGATGCTGTTGGCAGGACTCTGTGCTCAGATAACTCTAAGTGACCCCAAACTAAGAGACACGGTGGGACAGAAAGCTCTAGAAATTGTCTTCTTTATTTTTTTTCATATTTGGTTGTACATTTAAATTTTTTTCAAGATTTATTTTTATTGTTTGAGAGTGATAGTGAGAGAGAGAGAGAGAGAGTGCAAAGTGGGGCAAGAGCAGATTCTGTAGTTATACATCTTTAGTTGTGACATGGTTTCATTTCACACAGGTTGATGTGGGACTGCGTGTGGTGGGAACGGAACTGGGGGCCTCCCGCATGGGAGGCGAGAACCTTCACAACTGGGATCAGCAGTTACTAGTTGTGTCACAGTTTGGCATATGGGTTTGCACGAGCTGAGGCTGAGATTCAATCTCTGGACCTTGCCGTTGCAAGGCACATGCTCAACCTGTTGAGCTATCTGAGCATCCCCTAAAAACGTATTTTTCAATTACAGTTGTCCTACAATATTATATTCGTTTCAAGTGTATAAAGTAGTGATTAGACATTTGTATGCCTTACAAAGTGATCACCCCGATAAGTGTAGTTCCCATGTGACTGTCGTTGACTGTCCTTGTAAGTCCAGTAATGCTCCAGGCTCATCTCTATGCTGCTGCCAGAGATGCTCCAAGGGCAGGTGTGGTCATGGGCCCTCTGTCCACACCACCCGCCTGCTACACACAGGCAGGCTCCTCGAAGCCGAATGTGTGAGTACCTAGCTCTGTAACTTTGGGCAGATCATTTAACTCCCCCATTTCTCAGTGTCCTGTCTTTAAAACCAATTTAATGTCACAAGAGGCTGCTGTAAAGAGTTGTTCAGATGGCAGAGATGTTGACCATTATCTCCCAAACACAGTGTTGATAACATTTCATAATTTGGCCTGATTCCACCCTCTGCCCCCTCACCGGCACCCGAGGTCCAACCTGCAGAGCTATGAGTGATTCCTGAGTGTCACAGGTTGCTCACAGTTCCATGTGTCTTTTCCTCTGGAACCCTGGGAGGTGAGTCATTAGAGCACCTGCTTCTGTCACTGAGTTGGTCACCTATCTGCCTATCTGTCACAGACGATGAGCCCTGTCTGAGTTGATAATCCATGCTCAGACCCTGTGAGACAGGAGTGGGACTAAGGGTGGAGGGTGGAGAGAATGGCGGTGGTAGTAATAAGAGTCATACTAGTAACCAGAATATGCTGCCACTAACAACAATCATGAGTGTTCATTCCTTGTGCTAAGTGCTGGACGTACACCATCTCATATAACACTCACAACTTTATGACATATTTATTATATTAGTCTCACTGTACAAATGAGGAATTGCAACAAGATAAGTCAGGTGTTTTGCACAGTGTTCTTACTCCAGGGAACAGAAGTGCTAATCCTTCCAGTGTCCTCTCTCCAGTCTTCATACGGGAGAAGGACAGGGTGCAGGGGTCAGTGCCGGGCAGACTGCCAAAAGCCTTTCTCTATGAATTGTCTTTTAAATTAGGCTGGGAACAGTGCTGAGCCATCGCTTCAGCTATACATCTTCAATTGATTAGAAAAATGGATGAGCAACCCATTTATGACAGTAATCCACTCATGTTCGATGCTCACCACGGTGGGGTTCACGTCCTCCACTAACAGTGGGGTCAGCATGGTTTAAAAATGAAACACTTTGATGTAGAGATTCTCTTTGTTCCACAGACGAGCATACTGACAAAGCTGGACATTTGTTGGGTCTTCTGTGACTGTACTCTGAGTTTCTGTTTATGTGACGACCAGTGAAATTGAGGCATCTGGGACGCTGTGGGTCCTGGGGTGGCTTTAGGGCCCCTGTGCCATGTTGATATAAGCAAAAACAACTTTTGTCAGAGGATAAAGGAAGGTGAACACTTTAGTTCTAATACTGTGTACTTAATATCACAATTCAAATGACATGCAAAAAGCCCACAACAAAACAAGCCGTGGCAACTGCAGTGGGCAGGAATGGTGCTATAGCTAACGTGTTGAATAGGAGAAACCTGGTTTTCCCTGCGTCCACAGTGTAGTTGGAGAGACAGGAGACATGAGGTCAATTGTAACAGTTCACAGGTGCAGGGTCAGGGTGATGGGAGAGCCATTTAACCAGGCACCAGGATTTCAGAATCACAATGTTAGAAGGGTCATGAACATAAACTCTTCTTATCCAGTTACTTTGTTCTCCATGAAGAGATTGGATCTTTATAGGAGGGCTGTCTGAAGAGTACCCAGCCAAATACTATGAAAAATAAATTCATTTATGGCTGCTGGACAGCGCTTGTATATAAATAAAAGCACATCCTGGTTGTTTCAATAAAACTGATGGTTTTCTAGCCAAGATGTTTGAACTTTCCCTTCTCCATTCATGTGTCTGCTCTTTGCTTATTTATTTTTTTCTTTTGTATGTGATTGTAATTCTTTATACAAGGGAGAATAGATGTTTATTTTACACAGAAACTATGAGACAGGCATACAAAAAGTAGTGTCCGTGTTAGGAAAAGCACTACGAATTATGACTTAAGGTGACTGTCAACCTACTCAGAATTCCGTTGGCTAAGAGTAACCTGCTTATTCCTCCCTGGGGATATATCCTTGTTAGAGATTAGCTTTGCTGTGTAACAAACCACTTTGTAACTTGGTAGCTTATAGCAATACATATTTATCCCACACTTGGGGGTCTGTGGAGAGCCTTTATATTGTCTGGACTTAACTCTGGCTTCCAAGCTGCTAGTTGGGTCCCATTCCCCTGCAGCTGCACCTCCTGGGACCCAGGCTAGGCAACTGATGTTGCAGGAAGACTCTTCTCAGCCTGTGGGGTGGAGATATTCCTAACATCCTAGGAGAGAAGAGCAGTGGCAGGGAGGGGAAGGCAGAACAGTGGACACAGATTACTATGCACCCCAGGAATAATGAAATTGGGAGAGGATGATTCACTCTGGGTGTGGCCATGTATGGACAGAAGAGGATGCACAGTGAAGAAGGTCAAGAATTGTACTTTTAAAGATGTCCAACATATCAGTACAATCTTAGCATATGCTTGGAGAAATTGTCACATCAGAGTGGATATACAAAATGAGTGAATTTCCTCCTTCCTTCCTTCCTTCCTTCCTTCCTTCCTTCCTTCCTTCCTTCCCTCCTTCCCTCCTTCTCTCTCTCTCTCTCTGTCTCTATAGATGCTTCTGGGAATAGATTGTCAAGTGACCAATATTGAGAAAACTCCTCCCACTTATAATGGGGCATGTTCTCACCTGTGTGTTTATGTTACAATAATCTAGAAGCTTTGCAACAAAACAGTTGGGGTTTAAATGAAAGGTGCACAGCATTATGGACACACTCAATGGTTTGGTGTTTACCTGGAGAGGAGGGGGGAAGGGGGAGGGGGGAGGGAGAGTTGTGTGGGGAGGGGGGAGTGGGCACCAGATATATGGGGTTGGAGGGGGACCTGATTCTGGGAGGTGGGCACATAATGCGATGCATGGGTGATGTGATGTGGAGTTGTCCATTGGGAAACTGTCTGATTGTTACCAACCAATGTCACCCCATTAAATTTAACAATAAAATATAATAATATTAAAAATAAATAAATAAATAAATAAATAAATAAAATGAAAGGTGCAATACCAAAATATTGTTAGATGATACATAAAACTATGGGGAGTACTTTCAAATGATATAGTAGCAACAAAAGAAATTGGACAAGGAAGAAATTTTCCTTATTTCTCCTCCCTGGAAGCATTTCTCATGTGCTATTCAGTACAAGTTTAATGTAAACAGCAATCATGGTTTATTTTTCAACTCACAGAAGGGACTCTTTTAATTGAGGTCTTTTGAGCTTGCTAAATTCATTTGTTCAGCTTTAATTTGAGAATCAAGAAGGTACAATAGTCTGTGTGTCTGATATAAGATGTTTGTCTTGTCATTCAACCTTCCACAACTTAAGGCTGCTTCCTCATTAGTAAAAGAAGCAGTAGGCTTCTGCCTAGATGGCATATTATATTTTTGTTGTGTGTCTACAGAGCACTGTGACATTATTAGAGTTGATGTCTGTATAACCCCAGCAGTTAAAGTTTAAAATTCCACAGAATAAACTGTAAGAGAAAATTTTCATTCTCTCTGAATAATGTTTTGGTCAATGATGGATTACATATATGACAGGGTTCCATAAGATTATAATGGAGATGAAAAATCCCTATCACCTAGTGCCATCGTAGCCATCATAACATCACAATGCAATATATGACTCACGTGTTTGTAGTGACACTGCTGTAAACAAAGCTATTGTACTATCAGTTATGTAAAAGTATAACACATACAATTACGTACAGTACATAACAAGTACTAATGACAAATTAGGCTGACCAGATGTCCCATTTTAAGTGAGACAGAAAACAAAGATACTGTCCTATTTCAAATGGTACACGTGGTCAGCCTAGTCTTACTGGGCTAAATTCAAAGTGTCAGAAGGCTGGCCATATGGACCATTTGAAACAGGACAGTAACGTCATTTTCTGTCTCATTTAAAATGGTACGTCTGGTCAGCCTAATGATAATGAACGATTCTGTTACTGGTTTACGTATTTACTATACTTTTTATAATTATTTTAGAGTAAACTCTTTCTACTTGTAAAAAACCCTTGCTGTAAAACAGTGGGCCGTGTCCCACTCGCAGCAGCCTCATACATCTTGTACTTACTGCATCTTTTGATTGCATCCTCTTCTCTTACGTTTTTGTTTTTGTTATTTTTATCTCCTGGTTTGTTTATCGTGGCCCTGAAGTATACAAACTCCACTGCTAAATGTGTACTCAACTCATCACCAGTAGAAGCCACATAGAGTGAATGACCTAGAAACAAAATTAAAAGTGACTAAGGACTTTGACAGTGGAAAGGCTGACTTCCACATCACTGGATGACAGTTGCTCGCCCATCAGGCATATTCCATATCGTATTACGATCTTAAAGAACAAGAACAAAGTGATGGAAGCTGTTAAAGGATCTGTTTCATTGAAGCATGAGACTAATAAAAATTAGAGGAGGGCCTGTATCAGACATGGAGAAACTTCTAATGACTTGGATTGAAGACCAGACACAGAAGCATAACCCTTTTGGCACCAGGAAAGTCGCACCTAAAGCAAAACCTGTGATGTTGAAGGAAAAGGCTGGTCCTGACACTGATGTTGAATTTATGCTAGCTCTGGGCAGTGTAAACAATTCAAGAGTCATTATTCATTACATAATGTGAAAGTGAGCAGTGAGTCTGTGAGTGCTGATATGAAGGCACCTGAAGAAGTTCTGGCAACTCTAGAGAAGCTGATCATGGAGAGAACCTACTTGCCAAAACAAATATTCAGTGTGGATGAAACCTCCTATTCTGAAAACAGATGCCTGAAAGGACTTTCATCCATAAAGAGGCCAAGTCAATGCCAGGTTTCAAGGCTTTTAAAGACAGGAAAATGTTTTTTCTTAAGGGTAATGTTGCAGGCTACAAATTGAAAACCTTTGTGATCTGGCACAGTGAGAACCCTGTGGACTTTGAGCATATCCCTAGGCATATGCTATCAATATTCTACAGGCGCAACAAGAAGTATGGATGACTCAGCTTCTCTTCCAAGATGCCCCCCTGAACGTCTATGGAATAGCGCTGTTTAGAGAGTAAGATACATTCCATGGGTTCCTTTATTGTTGATAATGGCCCTGGACATCATTCTTTTATTGATGATCTCCATCACAACATCAAAGTGGCATTTCTGTTTCCAAACACCACCTCCTTGAGTCAACCAATGAATCAAGGTGTTGTAGCAGCTCTTAAGGCCTACTTCCTGAAGAGGACATTTGACCTGGCTACTGCTACAACTGAGGGAGACACTGAGAAGACACCAATGAAATTCTGGAAGGATCACTACATCTATGACTGAGTCAAAAACCTTGCTTGGACTGGGGGTGATGTCAGCAAGAAGTGTATGAATAGAATCTAGAAGAAGACACTCAAGAGATTTATCCATGACTTCAAAGAATTCGCCAAATATAAGGAAGTTGCAAAAAATCAACACGGCTGTGGCTTAGGTGGCAAACAACTTTAACTTAGGGATGGATGATGGTGTGGAGAAGTTCCTAGAGGTGGGTCCTGAGGGACTGAGTTAGCAGAAGTTGTTAGAACTAGAACAGGAATGCACAGCTGAAGAACAGGTGAGAGAAAGGAAACTGCAGAAGAAAAAGAACTCCCAAGAGAATGCAGGGAAGAGTCCAGCAGGAGCTTTTGCAGACCTCTATCAGCTCTTTCAAACTCTAGCAAACAGGAACCCAACACTGAATATTTTTCATTAACAGAGAGGACCGTTCATGGTGAATTATCTCCTTACCATCAAGTAAGTCTATGATGAAAAAAGAAGAAAGAAACCAAGCAAGCCACCACAGACATATTTCTGAAAAGTGACAGCTCTTCAGAAGAGTTTCAGGCAGCTCCCTCAGGAGGTGTTCTAGAAGAAGGCATTGTTGTCACCTGAGATGTTATTACTCCTGAAGACCTTCCAGTGGGACAGGTGTGAGGTGAATGATGGTTACGCTGATGATCCTGACCCTGTGGAGACCCAGTCTCATGTGATTGTGTCTTAGTTTTTAAAAGAAAAATAATTTAAGTAAAATATGAATAAATAAATTTAAAATTGGAAAAAAAAGCATATAGAATAAGAGTATAAAAATAGGTCTCAGACCATTTAAAAAATTATTGTTTTGGAAAGGGAAAAAAGATGGTGGCCTGAGAGGAGAATGCTGATAACTGCCTGGGAAGGGACTTGTGAACAGAGGGGACTCCACAGTGGAAACCCTGAGAAGCAACCTCAACTAATAGAAACACACAACGCAGAACAACACCCAAAGGTTAGAGAAAAAAAGGGGGAGAGTGGGAGAGGGAAGGGGAAGCAGCGGTTTGGGGACAGAGACTTGGAGCGTGGCCCGGGGCTGGCAAAAACAAAGGGGGATTGGGAGACTATGGTCAAAGCGGAGCTGGATCAAGGGTGGGTTGGAAGCCGAGACCTAGAGAGCATGGAAGCCCCACAAAACTGTGGACAATTTAACATCCAAACTCAGGGGACGACGCGCAGTGCCCTAATCAGATAGAGGAGCCTAAAGTGGAACAGGGACTGTGGAGCAGGGTGGCTGCACTTCCCGGCGGGTGGGGTGAGAGCAGGGCACCAGCCCACTATAGCTCAGCACCCCTGATTTATGAAGGAGATTGACTGTGAGGGAGAGCCTTCTGAAGACAGGGCTCTTGGAGTGAGGGCTGGGGCTTGAATGGGCATAGCTGCATTAGACGTGCTTGGAGGGAATCTGGCAGTCTCAACAGAGCCGGGAGCATAGAGCGGTTGCCACCCGAGTTACGGCCTATGCACATAGGGCTTTCAGTGCCCCGCCCACCAGGCCGCTGCATCACTGCTGTGTGTGTGCATCTGGGCTTTCAGCGCCTCACCCATCAAGCCGCCATGGCTCCGCTGCTAGCCTGGAAGCGCGCAACTGGGCTTTCGGCGCCCCGCCCACTGGGCCGCTGCGGTACTGCTGCCTGCTCACGAGTGCGCAACTGGGCTTTCGGCGCCCCGCCCACCAGGCCTCTGGGGCACTACTGCCCGCACGTGCGCAACTGTGATGCCGACCAGAACGCCACGGTGTCATTGCCTGCATGCGGGACAGTGCGGCTGACCAGGGCCTCTGCCAATACCCAGCCCATCCAAGCACTGCCCTGCAGGAATGGCTCACAGACACAATTGAAGGAGGGGCAGCCAGGCAGAGGAGAGAAAGACCGGAGCTCCTATGCCCCGCCTGAACTGAACCACAAGCCCCCCTGGCTGAAAGAGGAATCTGCTATTGTGTCTCAGGCCCGCCCTAGCTCCTACTCACATGCCCCCACCCCTGGCCATACCTTTACTACCCTGCTATCTAACAGCTAAGACAGCAACTTGAAGTGCCCCAGGACACAGAAGCTGTCTGCTTCCCCCAACCCTCTCCCAAAATCTCCTCCCACAATTGAGCCCAAAAGAAAAAATAAAGAGAAGCCCATCTGATAGGCAACACCCCAGAGGGAAAACAGACTCATGCGTAAAGCAAAAAGAACCACATCAAACACAATGCACACCTCAGAATCCAAAGCCCCTCCAGAAGATCAGGGGCGTTCTTTAGTAAAGGACCTTGCACACTTGGAATCAAATCTAAGTGAAACAGAATTCAGGGGTGCATTAATCAAGACACTCAGAGAGCTCATTCAATGCTGGCAAAGTACCCAGACACAGTTAAATGACCTCAACAAGAAATTTTCTGAGCAAAATGAGTATTTTACCAATAAAATTGAGAAGCTAGAGCAGAACCAAAAGAAACTCCTTGAAATGAAAGGCATCATTGGAGAGCTGAAAAAAACTGACCAGCATAGGAAACAGGGCTGACCAGCTAGAGGAAAGGATGAGTGAAATTGAAGATACAAACATGGAAATGTCACAGAGGGAAGAAGAAAGGGAAAGGAAAATCAAGAGAAATGAAAGAGCCCTACAAGAACTCTCAGACTCCATCAGAAAGAACAATATTAGAATAATAAGGGTACCAGAAGGAAGCGAGATGAAATCTTCTCAGAGTCTACTGAAACAAATAGTGGATGAAAATTTCCCTAGCCTGTGGCAAGAATTAAAGCCCCAAATCCAAGAGGAAAGGAGAAGCCCTAACTACCTAGACCCCAGCAGATCTTCTCCAAGGCACATTGTTCTGAAGATGACAAAAACCAATGACTAAGAAAGAATCCTCAAGGCTACCAGGGAAAAACAAAACATAACTTTCAAAGGAAAACCTATCAGGCTGTCACCAGACTTATCAGCAGTAACTCTGCAAGCCAGGAGGGAGTGGAGCACAATCTTCAAAATATTAAAAGAGAGAAATTTCCAGCCAAGAATTAACTATCCAGCAAAATTAACCTTTAGATATGAAGGAGGAATTAAGGCCTTTACAGATATACAGAAGCTGAGGGAATTCTCCAGCTCAAAAC
>PVKE010007656.1:0-49953 GCA_004027555.1 Craseonycteris thonglongyai
TTAAAATCTGAGTAATTTAAACATGAAAAAAACTAATAAAAATTAGCAAAACTTGGCTTTGGTTTCAAGTGTTTTAAGGACCTTACTGCAAACAAAGGAGTGGGGGAAGACTTTCACTTTATTCTTGTGTTTCTGAATATTCTTTGCCATAGCAGATCTTTTTTTTTCTTTAAACTAATTTTTAAAAAGAAGCCAAGGTAGTCACAAACCCAAAATACCACTTCCCCACAGGAGAAAAAGTAATAGTAATTTCAGGTTATTAGTTGCTCAAGGATATTTCTGAGTAATGGTCTTACCTGAACATGTGATAAGTCACTTTCCTTGAATTGCTGTAGTACAGACAGAGCTCCTTCTTCATTAAATTCCCTGAGAGCATCAATTGCTCTTTCATCAAGATCGACATAAGCTACCAATCCTAAAAATTAAATTGAAAAGGGGTAACATTACTGCAACAAAAGAGAGACTCTACACTGTGTTAACAATGTTTAATCACAAAGAGTTATATTCAGTACTATCACTGATAAACTACATTTTCATGTAACTATATGCATATAGGCAGCTATACAAATACTGTATAGAAAGGTCAAGAGTACAAATATGAAAAAAAAAAATGTCAATACCTATAAACATAAATTTCAATACCCATACCGCACAAAAAAACACAAAAAAATCCTAACCCCATTTCCCATTCCCAAGAAGGTTTAAGTCTTGGAAGTTAAATCTGATGCACACATTGTATTATAGATTAAGTATTAATATAACAAATTCTGGTTTATGTTAGAGTGGTAAGAACAGACTGTATTTCCCAAGGATCAACCTTCAAATTACATGAACTGTTGTAGTTGTTGCTAACCACACAAGAGATGGGGGAAAAAAAATAAGTGAGAACCACTTTTACTAAATAATCCTTCCGCTCTCCAGAAAGTGCCAAAGTTTTCCCTCTTTAGCACCAAAGAAAAATGAAACACATTTATTTATTCAAGCACCTACTTTGCTGCAGTCAGAATGTGGAACGGCATAATTTTTAAGTTTTTACAAATGCAAGTGCAGCTTGATTAATCAATTCTGAAAGTATTATTTTAAGGCATTTTTGTTCTTATGAAGTGTCAAGCTGAGATTTAAAAGATGCTGTGGCATTCACAACACTATCAATAACAACTTTTAAAAAATGGTATTAAGGACTTTACTATGGACTTATAAGCAAACTACAAAAAATATACACTGCATTCTATATATGTAGTATATTTAACTGCACACAGAATAACTACTAAGTTTAAAATATGATCTCTTAAATCAATTAAGTGTTATATTTCTCTCTACATGTGCATAAGGAATATATTTCAGAATTGATCCAATGTAAAATGGAAATATTTAGTAGATTTAAAACCCCCAAGTCCATATGAACTAACATCAAGTGACTCCATTTTGGTTAAAGTCAAAAAGAACTTTATTCCATACAGTATATATATAAATATATTTTAAATAAATGTATTGCCACTTGCATTTACTTCTAAAACATACTACCATGATTTGTTTTAAAAGCTCAAAACGAGCATGTCTAAATAACAGGAGTTTCCTTACTTGAATATTCTATACCACCACCCAAAGCCACAACTCAGGACATCCACCAATCCATTCTGTTAATCCAACCCCACACTTAAGCCATCAGCATTTTATCAATATCAAAACACTCTACAAGAGAGCATCTCTAAGCAGATCACTGCCAATTCTCTGGCAGAATGTCACAGAAAGTTCCTGAGGACTGATTTTCAAACGGGACCATCACTCAGGAGTCATTTTGCATTTTAATGTCTAAAATTATCCTGAGCTTTTCAGACTTTAATTTCAGAACAAAAAATAAAAAACAAAACGTATTTATTACTACGGTACTTAAGACACATTTGTGAGACAATTCAATTCTCTCTCCCAGAATCTGGACAGGCACACAAAACAGAGGAAAAGTTTCCATCCATGGCCCCAAAGGGGGAGGACACATTTATGAACAACAGTCCCTAAGGGTAAATATTCTCTCCCTCTTTAAAACGTCAAACCAGTTACAACCAACGGTATTAAGATGTTCAAATTTGCTTAAGCACTTAACCACGGGACCCCTAGATTAAAAAATAAAAGCAGATGTTACAAACCAAACACCTCCGAATTACTGAGAGATGTGGATTTCTATTAGAAACTAAACAAGCCACAAACTCTCTCGAGTCTGACATTTATTGTCATTTCAGACAATACAGTCTAACCAGTCCTCTTATGCCACCTAATCAGACCTAAGCTGATTTAACAATCACTTTAAGAAGCTAAAAGTAGAAAGGTAAAAGCAAAATGATGACTAATTTAGATTAAGTGGAAAAAAGTGAAATTTGGTATGCTAAACATACATTTTAATTGGTGGTAAATCTAAGACAAATTGATGTACTGTTCTGAAACAACTAAGACTGCATATTCAACACTAAGAAGGCTTCAAAATAATGAGATAAGAATATCAAAGTCAAACCCAATATGCCCTCAATGGAGGGAAAGTAACAAATATTCAGCTCTACATAGATCAGAAACAATAAGTATTATTTAACCTTAAAAAAAAAAATCTATAAAATTCAAAGTGGTTTGCCCTCACTTTCATAACCAGTCAGAAACAAGAAATGCATATTATACCTGTCTGAAATATTTCATCAAGTCTTTCTGCCACCTTCTGTGGGAGGCCTGCCTCTATCAGTGTCTTGTAGTGTTCTGTGTGAGTTACACTGGAAGTATCCATTGGTTCTTCCTCTTCTTTTAACTGTACCGCATTACCATTCACCTGATTAGCCATTTTATTATGCTGCTGGAAAAAATTCAGGAGCTATATTACATTAAGCCAGAAATAACTAGTTTGTAGGACAATGCATGATTTATCTAAACTAATTTGTATACATGCTGCTAACAACCTCTATCAAAATATTTTATGCCTTTTGTGCTGTATCTGACCTAAATTTGCAATAACAATCCTGTAAAACCATAGAAAATGTACATGGAAGCATTAGATCTTTAAAAACTTCATGTACACTAAGTTAAATAAAGGTTTGAATTTACTTAAGGTAGAACAGCTGATTAACAAGCAGCAGCTGTTGTGTCCTGACAAGGGTATCAACAACTCACCACAAAATCCTAGAAGGCCCCTCAGCTCTCAATTCTTACACAGTTTTTAGAAGTTTGGTTTAAAACACCCACAGACCACATAGTCAAGGTTTAAGAATATTCAAATTTTCCTAGCTCTTTCAAATCCAAGATAGGTGTGAAATAAATGCCCTATTGTCTCTAGTTCAATACACTGGTGGTTTGGGACTTCTCCACTTCACTTAAAAAAATACAACTTGACATTAATTTTTGTTCTAATATTAATTTGCTAATCCCATTCACAGATTTAAAAGAAAAAATGACCAAGTTTAAAAGCTAAACGATTGTTTAAAGTCCACATAAAATAAACAGTGAGCTATAGTTGAGGTTGCTTCATTAAAAATATAATCATGAGTACACACTAAGTGTTTTGTATCAGTAAAATAAGGCTGCAAAAACATAATGAAGAAAGGACAACTACCGGTAACTTCTTCCAAGTTGTTTCAACAAGCACTACTTAATTAGGATAAACTTAGGTCAGATGTCTCAGATTAACCTACCCATATCATTTTGTATGTTCAACCTGTATGTAATGCTGAAATAAAACAACTCCCTGAAGAGAGTGATTAAATAATAAAAACAAACAAGTCTCTACACTGACTCAAAAGACAGAGAATTAAAGTGCATTTATCTTTGGTAAAATTATGTGATAAAGATAAGCAGCAGAATAAAGACATTGCAACGAATACTGAAATAAAGGACATGAAGGTGGATCT
This sequence comes from Craseonycteris thonglongyai, assembly GCA_004027555.1. Classification (NCBI taxonomy): domain Eukaryota; kingdom Metazoa; phylum Chordata; class Mammalia; order Chiroptera; family Craseonycteridae; genus Craseonycteris; species Craseonycteris thonglongyai. Next base: position 3,882 of record PVKE010007656.1, read on the forward strand.
CAAGAAAAAGTCTACTTTTCTTGATGAAATTCAAGATAACTAGTCAACTATAAAGACAATACTAATTTCCTAAAAAGCACTAAAACTTGTTCAGATAACCACACTCCCAGACTGCTTATCAAACACTGTGCAAATGCACCAGATGCAGTTTACTGACTTAGAACTTCTTTTCATTTTGAAGTCCACAAATATTTAGTTGAAGTTAATGAAAAAGGAAGACCGACAGGAAGAAGGTAATAAAGAATTGGAAGAGAGGAAATGCAGAGTTACTCTGAAAATGAGATAAACAATATCATGCCTTCTGATGATTATAAATCATTAAGACTTGATAGCCCACTAATGTCTATACAGACGCAGACTCTGTGGTTAAACTCTGGGTGGATAAATGTTTCTCAAGACAAGCCTCAATTATGATGAACTGGTAAAACAAAAACATTCAAACTGGCATACTTTTGATCAAGAAATTACTTATAGTGTAAGATGAATACGTTTACTGATTAATACAACCTATTTCTATAAAGATGCATCCTAAAGTCCAAAGTTTCTTTGTGAAAATAGTTGTTTTTCCCATGCTGCCCCACCCCCCAATACAACCGTAAGATCAGAACTCAAAAGTTCTGAATAGCACAAGACCCTTACTGTATTGCACATGAAAATACTTAAAAGTCACAGAAAGAAAGCAAATTTTTAACAGAAAAGTTCGATGAACATCTGTCAAGGTGGTGTTTTTTAAAGTATGTGTAAAGCAAAGAGACAAGTTGTGTATTAAGCGCAAGATAGAAATATTTATGACTATTATTTCATTATAAGTTGATTCTCAAATTGGTTGAATTTTTTTTCAAAAATGTTTGTAAACTTTAACAAAAAATGTAAAATAATTAGATTCCAGAAGATAAAACCTTTCAGATCAAGGAAAAACCTCTCTTCAAGCCAAATGTAATGTGCTCATTAAAAAAAAAAAAAACTTAGGTCACGAGACCATTTAAAACTCTTGTGTCAATTCAATACAATGCCACACAGCCAAACCATATTTCTGATGCAGCAAATATACTGTGACTGGAGTCAATTGATCTAAGCATTTTTGCAAAATTTAGAAATTCCATTAAGATTTAAAAGGGCTCCTGGGAAATTAGGGAAGTCAGCACTCGCCTCTCCCTACTTTTTCTGAACATCTCTGCAAATTAAGAGACGAGCTGTAAAGGAACCAACGAAATGAAAACTAACGGTTATCTCACGACTTAGGAGTGTCAAGCCCTTACCCTACAGCTGACTCATGAAAAATAAATCCAGCCTTTGAGGACAGCAAAAATCTCAAACAGGCAGTGTGAAAGGACTGGACCTCTCAAGAGCCCCGTGGCTTTAAGTCTTAAATTTTGGCAACACAGTTAATACAGTGTGGAAAAAGAATTGCCTTTCCAATTTAGCACACCTAAGACATTCTTAGAAATTATGTATCTCAGGCGCTGCTCGAAGCCTAAGTTTCATGGCCTCTAGTAGTCATTTTTTCCTTCAAATCTCAGCTCGCAACATGCAGAATGGGGGAGGGGAGGTAGGCTTCCTACACACGTCGGGCTTTCGGGTTCTACTTCCCACAAGTTTTCCTGGCTCAGGTACCCCGGGGCTTACATCCCCCCTCTGCCCACCCCACCCGCTCATGCCCACCCCGACCACCAACACATCGCACTCGCAGCCAGGCCAGCTGAAGCCGGAGCGCGGAGGCTCCCGCACGGAGAGGCGATGGGGCTGTGGCCGCACTCGGCCTCGTGGAGCGGCGGGCGGAGGCGGGAAAAGCACTGCCGGCCGGTGCAGGCCACGCAGAGGGCGCCCAGTGGGCCCCCCGCGAGCCGAGGGTTGCAGGGGCGGGGGGAAGTTGAACAAGGGCGAGGTGGCGCCTCGGCGGGGCTAGGCCCTCAGCTGTGCTGCCGGACGAGGCCGAAGGCGCCCCCACCCCACCCCCACCTCCACCCCGGGGCCTTGGAGCGAAAACCAAATTGTGGACCTGGCGGCAAGCGGGGGCCTGGACGAATAGGGTCGGTCGGGGCTCCCGGCCCCTTCCTCCACGGGCCGGCGCGAGACTCACCAGGGAAAAGAAGGGGCCGGCAGCAGGGCCCGTGAGAATCAGAGGCGCTTTGAAAACGACTAGAAATGGCGCGCGCGCCACCCCTTACCCCCCCTCATAGGCAGAGACGCGATCCCGGCAGCACGCGGGGTTTCCCGGAACTGCTTCCAGGGACTCCGAGTGGCGGGACAATCACCTCGCGCGACTGCCTGAGAGGCAACTCAGGCGACCAATGGGAGGGAGAAGAGGCGTACCATATCGGCTAGTCAGGACCCAATCGATGAAGTCGTCGGCTGAGCCAATAGGAGAACTCAGCGCCACTGGCTGGCGCGCCTCCGGGGCGGGGGCAAAAACACAAAGGAGTCTGGTGAAGCCCAGGGAAGAGGCGAGGCTGCCGGGCTCCAGGCCCTTGGAGATGGAGGCTCCTCCCTCCTTGCCTGTTCCCAACGCGAGGTCGAATACCTAGGCCTCGCGCTGCGTGGCTGCCCCCGGAGTCCCGCCCCATGCCGTCCGCACCAGCCCCGTTCCGGCCCGGGCCTCCACTCCCCTCTTTGCCGGTGCCGCAGCGTCCCTGATCCCCCCCGTGGTGGCGCCGCCGCTGCCAGCGGTCACCCAGACACGCCCACCGCCACGCGGTCGGGCCTCCCTCTCTAGTTCATCTTTTGGATTCTTGTTTAATACGACTGACGGATGATTTGGCTGGTCACTTGGGGGATTTCGTGTAGAAAATCATTCCTTGGAACAAATGGAATACTGCCCCGCTTTCTTCTGGCTCCCCCAGACATCGCTGGGAGCAGCTCAGAATGTGAGAGAGATCACTCAAGTGGGCGAGACTCAAAAGCAATGGTACGCACAAATAATAGAGCGGGGGCCTTTTTTCCCTACAGGGTTGGAGTTCAGTAATATTCATGAAATAGGGCAAGTAGCTGCATCGATAAAGCCAAAAGATTTCGTGTAGAGGAAAGTGTTAATATCCAAGGGAAACTTAATTCCCGTTATCTCTAAACCTGTTTCTCACCTTCCACCCCTTCTAGTTTTGTTCCTTGTCCTCTCAGTCCAAATCTGTCTCCTCTCACCGCCCTCCACACTCACTCCTGTAGAGCCAGCCCCTTCCACTCCATTCCCTCAACCCCAACCCCCAAGCCCCACCCGTTAGGGAGTGGAAAGGTCACGCCCTGGTCCGAGGATTTTCCAGATACACTCAAGCATCATTTAAATTTCTCAAACCCTATCAACCAAAACTTAATTATTGAAAACCTATGTGTCCAGTACGGAGCAAAATGTCTCAATAGATCAAAGTTTTGTACTATGGGGTGTGAAATTTACACAAATACTGGGTTAAAAAAAATAATACATTGGGGAAGCTGGGATGGCTCAGCGGGTTGAGCACTTGCTTTGCAGCCCCGGAGACCAGGGATGGGAGACCAGGGATCGAATTCCGGCTCTGGCCCAGGTGGAACCATAGGCTTAACCAGGTGTGCCCCCAGTTCAGTTTTTGCCAGGGCCTATGTGGGAGGCTCCCAGCCCAGTTCCTGCCCTGCACAGCCCCGCACCCACCTGTGGAGTGAAACTATATGGAAAACTAATGCTGTCAACTATGGAGACTGCTCTGGGCCCTCCCCCTTCTCTCTCTCTCTCTCTCTCTCTCTCTCTGCCTCTCTGTCAAAAACCAATAAAAATAAATCTTTAAAAATAAAAATAAAAAAATGTGAAGTTTCAAAAAATAATAATAATATAAAACGCTGAATACAAATTTAGGAACAGAATCAAGAAAGGGCATGGTAAAAGTGAGGGACCTTAAAGCTTAAAATTTAATAATCTCTTGCTCAAGAGTTCCTTACCTATTTTGTGCCATTTAACAGTCTCGTAAAAGCTATGGACCCCTTCTAGGTTTTAAAATAAAATACATGGCATTACAAAAGAAACTTTATATTGAAATACAATTGGGAAATATTTTTAAAACACTTGTGTTTTTCTTTATTAGCACATTAAATGTCAAGATCTTGCAGTGGGTCCAGTAACTACTGAAATTTTAAAGCAATTAGAAGATATTTCAAGAAATCCATAACTATAATGTGATTTGAAAATGTCTGTAATTTCTATTGACAGGGAAAGGTATTGCTAATTCTATGTGGTTTGTTACTTACATTCACAGTGGGGGGAAATTCTGAATTTCAGTTGGACGTCAGTGAAAATAAAGATTTTTTTTTCCCATCCTAGTTGAAAGACTGTTGAATTCCATTCCGAGGCTCTTTAAAGTCCATTGGCCACAGGATAAGAAAACCAGGGCTGGATATTATAATTAAAGCAATTCTATCACCCAATATTTTCTGGGATAATATTTAAAGTACCTAGCCATATGGTCCTCATAAGTATACTCCACCATTTCAGAACATATGTCTTAATTTTCATACCTGAGCTTTTTTTGCCTTTCCAAAAAAATTGTGTGTATTCATGAATTCAATATTCCACAAATATTTATTGCATGCCCCCTTACATACAAATCAGTGTTAAAAGTAGGGACGATAAAGTGAATAAAATACAATTCTGTCCTCAAAGAACTTACATTTGAGATGACAAGGCAGATCAAATATGCAAATAAACATAATAAAAATGAGTTGTTAAGAGCTCTAGCTACATCCCTAATCTTTCGAGATAACACAGTGCAGCCAGGCCATTCCACAACCCTTTACTATCACACCAAATCTGTGGTCTGAGCTGGTATGTCAGTGAACATGCTTTTGCTTTTTAAAACAATTACAGGGCACCAGAATATTCAAACTGAAGCTTTGACTTATGCTACTTTCACCTTGAAGTTAACAGAGAATAGGCTTTTTTTTTAATATATTTTTTTTAATAGTTTTTTTTTTATATATCTTTTTTATATTTATAGAGAGTAATTATTTTATCTTCAGTGCATATTTATTTCTATTTTACTTTTGACAGACAGAGAGAGAGAGACAGAGACAGAGACAGCTAGAGAACCGAACTGTGGGAACTCCCCAGTTCAGCATGTGGGTCCGCCTGGGCCGGAGCCGGGATTCGATCCTCGGTCCTCGTGGCCCCAAAGCGAGCGCTCAACCCGCTGAGCCGTCCGGCTTTCCCCTAATATATATTTTTTAATATATTTTTATTTATTTTTATTTTTGACAGAGAGGGAGAGAGAGAGAGAGATACAGAGACAGAGACAGAGAACTGAACTGGGGGAGCTTCCAGTTCAGCATATGGTTCTGCACGGGACGGGGCCGGGATTAGATCATCGGTCCCCGGTGATGCAAAGTGAGCGCCTAACCCACTGAGCCATCCCGGCTTCCCCCCTTTTTTTTTTTAAGATTTATTTTATTGTTTGAGAGAAGGTGAGAGAGAAAAAGGAGGAAGGCCCAGAGCAGTCTCCAATAGTTATACATCATTAATTGTAACATAGTTTCATTCCACACAGGTGGATGTGGTGCCACTCTGGACAGGATCCAAACCAGAGGCTTCTCACATGGGTGGCAAGAACCTTCATTGCTAGGCTTGGAGGTTACCAGTTACACCACAGTTCAGCATATGCATGGGTTTGCACGGGCTGGGATTCAATCCCTGGACCTCACAGTTGTGAAGCAAGCATTCAACCTGTTGAGCTATCCTGGCATCCAATGGAGAATGTTTTAAATCATCAAATTCTCACACTGAATCCCTAGATTCATCTTCTTTATGCTTGCTCCTTTCACAACATTATTCTATTCCTCAGAATACAAACAAGATTACATCAATTCAGCCTCTTCAAAATGCCTTCACTTGCTATTAACAATAATAAATCACCTTGGCCACAGTTCCAAAGGTGGAGAAAGGAGAAAGGAAAAGGGGGAACAATGCAGAAAGGAAGAAAGAGGAGAGAGAAATGGAAAAAGAAATACCACAAGTAGACTGTTAGTGGAAAAAAGGGCATCAACAACCAACCACTGATAACATTTACATGTCAAGAGTCCTCTACTCAGCTTTATTTGAAAACTTCAGTTCTACCTTGAATTGTTCCATTGTAAAATATGACTATTTATTTTCTTCATCAAACTTTAAGAATTTTTATTACTTTAAGACACTTTCCAAAATGGCGTTCCAATCAAGGTTGACCAGAGCTGAGGGCTGTTTTTCTTTCATTTAAAAAATAAGGTGCCATATGGCTGATTTGTAATAGCTTGTAGTCAACTTACCTTAAGACCTTACTGCACTCCTGCCTTACTGTAATCTTTATATCATTTTTCTTTTGAAGATTATCCTTGGTTTGGCTTGTTGAGTTTCCTTCTAATTCTCAAATTCATCAAAGCTGTTTTAAAATGGAAAGAAAGTGTAATTCCATCTTAGTGGTAACAACATTTTAATCACTACCATTTATTGAGCTCCTACTGTGTCATGTGTTTTACATATAATATTGCTAATCCTTACATTACCGGTAAATCTTAAAGCAATGGTGTCCAACCTTTTGGCTTCTCTGAGTCACATTGAAAGAAAAATTGTCTTGGACCACACATAAAATACACTAACACTAACTGATTTGCTAAAAAATAAAATAAAAATAAATAAGGTGGCAAAAACATCTCAATGTTTCAAAAATCTGTGTTGGGCCTCATTCAGAGCCATCCTGGGCTACAGGTTGGACGTGCCTGCCTTAAACGTCAATAGTATTATCCCAACTTATTGAGGAAATAAGGCTCAGATAGTTTAAAACATTTGCTCAAAGCCATGTAGCTGAACTAAGGCTCAAATACAGGTCTGTGTGACTCCAGAACTACTTCATCAAACTACATTTCAACTAAAGTCTCAGTGTTGGCAGATTCTTCACATGTAGAGGTAGTTTTACCAGTCAAAAATTATCCTAGGGGAAGCTGGGATGGCTCAGCGGATTAAGCGCTCACTTTGCAGCCTGGGGACAGAGGATCGAATCCCGGCCCTGGCCCATGCAGACTCATGTGCTGAACTGGGGTGTGCCCCCAATTCAGTTCCTGCCAGGGCCCATGCGGGAGGCTCCTGGCCCAGTTCCTGCCCTGCGCAGTCCCGTGCCCACCTGTGGAGTGAAACTATATGGAAAACTGAAGCTGTCAATTATGGAGACTGCTCTGGGCCCTCCCCCTTCTCTCTTGTCTCTCTCTGTCTCTCTCTCTGTCAAAAAACAATAAAAATAAATCTTAAAAAAAAAAAATTATCTTAGTCAACTGATAAATAAGTTAAAAAATACAACTGAGGGTCCAAAGCAAACTGTGATATAAGATAATGAGAACATTTCCTCACGTGGTTTGCAAATTGGCTTCTCAGTTCAGTTTCACCTTGTTCTGAGAAGCAACATTAAGAACAAAATTGTTGTCTCACAAGATCTCAGCATTGAGCAGCAACAGTCTTTGGGGTAGGCTTGATAGAAAAAAAAAAAATGTCTCATAAAAGATTTACCTATAATGACTTCATAATATTACTTAACACCTCTTTTTTTTTTTTTTTTTTTTATCTTTTCACATTTATAGAGAGAAATTATCTTTTTGTCTTCAGTACATATTTATTTCTATTTTACTTTTTGACAGATAGAGAGAGAGACAGAGACAGAGACAGTTAGAGAACCGAACTGTGGGAACTCCCCAGTTCAGCACGTGGGTCCTGCCTGGGCCGGAGCTGGGACTCGATCCTCGGTCCTCATGGCCTCAAAGCGAGCGCTCAACCCGCTGAGCCGTCCCGGCTTTCCCCTACTTAACACTTCTTAAGCACTTGCCATGTTATCTCATTTAGTGTTCACAATAATATATGAGGCAAAGTACCAAAAAGTATCATCTCCCTTTCACAAATTAAGAAACTAAGGCCCACGTTAGAGCTGAGACTTTGGTAACTCCAAATTCCAGTCTCTTTATACTATACAACCAGAAGAGATGAGTCAAAACCAGTAACTTTAAACCTATTTTTAAACCCTTGTAATTTGTATAGATCATTTTTTTTTTAAAATAAGATTTTGTTTGAGAAAACAGGGAAAGGGGAGGGCCCCAAGCAGTCTCCATAGTTATACATCATTAGTTGTAACATGGTCTCATTCCACACAAGTGGATGTGGGACCACTCAGGGCAGGAACCACCCTGGGGGCCTCCCATGTGGGAGGCAAGAATTTTGCCTCCATCCCAGCGGTTACAGTTGCCTTGCATTTCAGCATATGGGTTAGCACTGGCTGGCCAGGAACAGGACTTGACCCTCGGACCTTGCAGTTGCAAGGCAAGCTCTCAACCTGCTGAGTACCCCGGCATCCCTTAATTTATTTTTTTCATGAGTTCTCTGTTGTCCTTGGTTTCTGTTAACAGAATATCGAAAAACTGAAAAAGGAAAGATAGAAAAATGAGCTCTCCTTTTCAACTTCCCACTCTCCCAGTCAAACTCAAGAAAGCGAGTCTGGGAAGCTGGGATGGCTCAGCAGGTTAAGTGCTCGCTTTGCAGCCCCAGAGACAGAGGATCGAGTCCCAGCTCCGGCCCAGGTGGACCCATATGCTGAACTGGGGTGTGCCCCCAGTTCAGTTCTTGCTGGGGGGCCTATGCGGGAGGCTCAGGCCCAGTTCCTGCCCTGCGAAGCCCAATGTCCATCTATGGAGTGAAACTATATGGAAAACTAATGCTGTCAACTATTGAGACTGCTCTGGGCCCTCCCCTTTATCTTAGTCTCTCTCTGTCAAAAAACAATAAAAATAAATCTTTTTAAAAAATTTTTTAAAAAGAAAGCAAGAGTCAACTTTCAAGTCCAATTCGGATTGTTAAATCCAATTTAAGATGAACACTTGGACCCATGGGAGAATTTAACACAACATTCTTCCCTTGGCAACAACAAGACTCCCTAGCAACTCACCATCAGGACATTGGTGCATCTACCCATGGACACAGAACTCTGCAGTCATTTAAAGAGATGGGCACAGGCAGTAGCAGCTGCTGCCCAAACTCCAAAAAAATCAAATTCTAGAAGACTATAGAACATAACATTTGGTCCACTGAATTCTAATTATTTTAAGGCTTCCCTCTAGTCAGGTAGAGCTATATGTTGCAAATCATTTATGGAAGTGTTACTGTAAGCTTTTAATCAAAATCCAGTAGAATTTCTATGATGTTAATACTTAGATTCAAATATACAAGTTAAATATCCTGTTAAACAAAGAAGGATTAACAAGGATTATGAGTCCTGCTCCCTCAGTATATTTTGTTTTAAAAACTCAATAAAACAGTAAGAATTGAATATAAATAAATAGACTGTGTATATAACTCAATTTTCATTATCCCCAAGTTAAAATATTCATTATAAGGGGGCAAATGTTCTCTAATTATAACAACAATATAACACCTTATATTTACACAATTTTTCTATTTACAAAGCGTTTCTAATATAGTATCTCATTATACATCTTTGCCACATTTGGACATCTTGAAATGTGCCATCTCCTTGGCCCTGTGACTGTCCTCTCCTGATTCTTCTCTGGGTTCAGAAACATGTCCTTCTAGGTCCTCTTCTCGGCCCATTGTTACCTATTGGTGGTCCCAGAATTCCATCCTTGACACTGTTATCACGCTCTATCAGGGCCACCCACTCACCTACATGATTTGCTCTTACCATTTATCTGCAGCCCCACTCTTGGTCCTGAGCTCTACATTCATATTTCTGTCTGCTGGATATAACAGATTCTTCAAACTCAACAACTATTCCCTAAAGATGGTTTTTATCTCCCACTATTTCCCCCTTCATCACAGAGCTCCACCCACACCAATCGCCTGGTTCCTCCAGTATGTCAACCATTGTCTCAGCACCCTTGCATTTGCTCTTCAATAAATTAAGTGCTTAGAACACTTCCCCCCCCCCCCCCCCCCCCCCCCCCCCCCCCCCCCCCCCCCCCCCCCCCCCCCCCCCCCCCCCCGCATATCCTGATGACTTCAGAACTCTGCTCTAATGTCACCTCTCTAGAGGGTCTTTCCTTGGCACTAAAATAGCAGTTCCCCTTCACTCCACTTCCCTTATTCTGTTTGTCAGAATTGTGTCTTTTTGTTTATGGTCCATCTCCTCCACCAAGAATATAAGTTCAACAAGGGTAGAGCTTCATCTCATTCAGTCTTATACTTACGCTGAGTACATATGAGTAAGCTAGCTGCTGCTCAAAAAAAATTGTTAAATGATTGGATTAACTTTTAACCTTTATACCCTCCCCAAACTCCTCCTCTTTGTGAGTTCTGGTTCCATTCATAGCATACTCATCCATCAAACAAAGCACTTACCTCAGAAATCTGGATTTCATAGGTGTTGACTTCTTATAAATCACTCATGGAAATGTTTGATCGTATACCTGGAACTGGGACAGGAGCAAGAGTACAAATGAAGGCCTGCCCCCTTCTTTTCCTATGTTGGCTCTGCCCCATTCCAAAAGGGCCCTTATGTCCACATGTATGGCTACCCAACCTTCAAATCCAAGTTCTGTCCATCCTCCCAAACTGAAGGTCTAGGGGGGTACACACAGGTAGGTTGGTTTGCTCTCAAGAGAATAAACCTAGGGAAAGGGCTTGTAAGTGAGCTGTTCAGGTAAAGAATTCCAAGGTCTTGGATACTGGGAGTGTGTGATCTAGAAGAGAAGGAGGTGTGGGCTCTGATGGGCACATTCCCTTGGCCCCATGGGAAAAAGCACCACTGGAGGAGGGCTAGTTGAAGTTCTACCCTAAAGATCAGGGCTTAGGGAGGAGGCCCTGTTATTCTGGTCTAATGGCAGTACTACCTGGGCTAAAACCCAAACACCAATAGAGTGGATGTAACTAAACAGGAGTGAAATTCAAAAAGCATGCTTTGGGGAAGCCGGGATGGCTCAGTGGGTTAAATGCTCACTTTGCAGCCCTGGGGACCGAGGATCAAATCCTGGCCCTGGCCCGTGTGGACCCATATGCTGAACTGGGGAGTGCCCCCAGTTCAGTTCTCTCTCTGTCTCTGTATCTCTCTCTCTCTCTCTCTCTCTCTGTCAAAAACAATAAAAATAAAAAAAATAAAATAAAAAACTTAAAAAAAAGCACGCTTCTCCCGTCTTGCCTAAAAATCAAAGATTTAAGTTTTATAACTCAAGAGCTATCAATGTAGGGATTTAAAAGGGGGAATCTTGGGTAAAAATCCTATCAGAAAGCTAGACTTCATCAAAATTTAAAACTTGGATTCTTTGAAAGACACCATCAAGAGAATGAAAAGCCAAGCCCAAGACTGGGGAAAGTATTTGCAAATCACAAATCTGATAAAGGGTTCATAGCCAAAAGTTATAAAGAACTCTCAAAACCCCCCAAAAATACCCAAATTTTTCATTAGATTCTCAAAGAAAACTCATCCTCTCCAAAATGTTAACAATCATTGGTTTATGTGCTTGGCTTGGAGGATTCAGGGCCTGATGGGATGCCAAACCTAGTGCAGGGAACTTAGAACCTGCCCAAGCTCCCTGTATTGAGAGCCTGCCTTGCAATCTGACTGCGAAGTTGCACAGAAAAAAATCTATTCCTAGATAATCCTCCAAAGATGATAATGACTCACCAAGTACAGGACCTCTCATGGGCAGGTATCTTTCTTTATCCCATCTTTATCTTGGGGGGGGGGGTACCTTAGATGGGTCACATTGCACCTGGGAGTCTTCTTCCTCTTGCATAAGGCTCCACTAGATACCCACTTTCTACAGTGTTTTTAATGAGTAGCTTGTATGGTGACAAGTCAAAAATAAAGTCACCTGCTGAAGGGAACAAAGTCTATTTTCCTCTCATTTACCGGTACCCAAGAAACATTTATTGCATGGCTTCTCTAAGTCAAACAAAGCTGAGCATGATGCAGTGACTTTTTTCAAGGATCCCCAAGTCTGACAGAGGGGATGAAAAAGTAAACAGACAATTACAAAACAGGGATAAAATGCTTTGATTGGGATAAACCCAGGAAACACTAAAAGAAACACCTGACCCAGTCCAGTGGGATCGGAAAAAGTTACCTAGAACAAGTTAGGTATGAGACCTGAAGGATGAGGAGTTGGCCAGAAGAGAGAAAAAGATGCAGCTTGGAGAGTGTTGCAAGTGCAGAGAACAGAAGCTGAAGAGAACAGCAGAGGTTATTTATGAGGATGGCCTCCTCATAAATTACTCTGAAGGAGTATCTCTGTATGCTGCTGGTGATGGAAAGCATAAGGTTTTATGCAGGAGTGGTGAGAAGGGATTTGCCCTTCAGAAAGATCATTCTAGCCTCAGCAAGGGAGAATAGACTGAAGGGTGTTGAAAATAGAAAAGAGAAAATTCACTAGATTGTTTCTGTAAGGAAGATGTGGGCTGATGATTTGAATAACCGCAGCTCATATTTTGAGCCCCATTATCTCACTTAACCTTTGCAACTCTGTTAAGGGGATGGGAAACCCAAGAAACAGAAAAGCTAAGTAATTTGCTAAGTAAACGGTGGCGGTAGTGCAAGGTTGGTGCATTTGAGAAATATTTAGGAGGTGGGATGGCCATGTCTGGATGCCTAATTATTTAACTAATTATTGATTTTGGGAGGGTAGCTAAAGGAGCAATTGTCAAATATGATATGCAAGTTTCTAGCTTGGATAGCTAGAGGCAATAACTGAGTTAGGAGATACAGGGAAGCAGGTATGTGGGGGTGGGGGTGGAAGAAAGTGATAAATTCAGTTTGGGGTTTGCCTACAAGGCAGCTAGGTGTAGGGGCTAGTATGAACCTCAAAGTGGGAATTTGATGTCAAAAGCCTCATTCTCTCCCAGAAAAATAAAACCATCTTTGGGTATGAATAGGATATAAAATTTTAACATGAAGCATTTAGGAAAAAGGTAATACAATGGGATTAACTACAAGACAATCTTAGGTCATTATAGGGTCATTTTCTTGTTAATTTTACTCAATTGTTTTTCACTAATGGCCTTTAATCTTGAGGTCTCCTATAGAGAAGCAGGGCCCAAATTGGCTATTCTGCTACAGAGATGGGTATCTAACCATTTCTCCAAGGGCATAGGAACTCCTTGTTGAACAACACTAACTTTTGAAACACCGGGGGACCCATTTAACAAATTATCATTTCAGTGTCCTAATGTCCTGGAAGCAGAGCCCTAATCAACTGTCAGCCTCCTAGAGAACAGTTCACACACAAGGAAATCTGCTTCATTATAATGAATATTAACATATCAAATACCCTTAGAGGGGAGGCTCCAGGTGAAGGTCTCCAGGTGGTCCTGCAGTTTCCTTTAATTTTCTTTCCCAGAAATTAAAAAAAAAAAAAGCTGAATATGTAGAACAAAGAAAAAGTGTTTTTTTTAATGTTTTGATAAAATTTCTTTTCCCAGTCTTGGTTTCATAGGGTTACATTTTTTCACCCATATTTGTATTTTTGCCCAATTTAAAGCACTTCCACTCCCTACCTCTGCCTAGACTGGCCTTCCATTTAAAAAACGTTTTCATAAGAGAAAATTACTTGTAAGTAATTTGAAAATTGTGGCCACACCCTGGTAACACATAATCACTGCCTTAGGCTAACTGTCCAACTACGGCATGAATATGAGAGCCTTTGACTGTTTCTAAGAGGTATCTCTGTTCTGGAATCCCAAAACTGGTTCAGTAGAAATTGTTTTAGTATTTTAAATAGATACCCCAAAATATCTATTTAAAGCAACAAGCCCTTCATTTATTTTTGCTTTTGGATATGGGTTTTTGCCCCCCTTTTCCAAAGTTGAGTCACTCGTACCAAATATTTCCATGTTGCTTTGCCAACAGCCTAATCTTCATATAAAATTGTCCAGGTGTTTGCATTTTCCCAAAATATAGCAATATCCAGAGGTTTCATCAATGTAATTATGAAGACAATGTACTTCCAAATTTCTATAGGATCATCTGTACAAATGCATGATTTTAAAGACCATTGTACCCAATTTTAATGAATCTGATGAAAAGTCATTTTATGAATTGGTGCTGGATTACTAAAATAATTCTCCATTTTTTTATTTTAAAAATCATACTTTTTAATTATATTGTTAGAATAATACAGATGTAGATAGACACTAGGATAACTGTGACCAATACCATAAGGAAAACTGCTCTCCATACTTACTTGTTCATTCACTCTCCACAACCATAGAAAACAGGCACAAAGTGTTCAGAGTATATGCAGAAGCAGCCAATCTTGGGAGCAGAAGGCATGCAAAAAGCATTTAGCAAAGCGATTCCAATGCATAACTTCTACACAAAGTTCAACACAGCAAATGGGCCACAAATGGCAGAAAGAGAGGAGACAGAGCTGGTCTGGCCCTGTCCTTTTAACTTCCCAGCTGGAGTGTAGGTTATGCAGAGATGGCAGGGCACTTAAGATGCCAAAAGCAGCACCAGAAACAGGCTGGGGTCGGGCAGGAGAGTAGGGAAGGAAAAGAAGGTGAAATAAAGTTAGGTCATGGAGATGCTGCCTCCTATGGCCACTCCAAAGCTGATGCCCATAGTGGCTCACAGAAATAAAAGAGCTTTGATATTTATTAAAACCATCAGCAACACTGATACGGGAAAAGACATACTATTTGAGTTTAGTCATCAAGAATATGTAAGTCATTCAACAACTAAAAGTATGAATACTCACAGTCTGCTAGATTTTGTATAGAACAAAAATCATGCTCCCTGCCCCAAGTTTGTATTTAAACAGAAGTGGCAACAGAAAAAAGCTCCTTGGAGTGGTTTTTCATTTTGTTCCTTTCAAGGTTGTGTCATTTGCAAAGGATGCAGTCCCACACAGCTGTGGGTCAGAATTCACTACAGTATCCAAGAAAGACCACTGGCTCCTTTTTTATCAAGTCCCAAGGAGCTATGGCAAAGTATTCTTTAAATGTTACAATACTAACAATAATGCACAGTAGAAATAACTTGGGACACACACACACACACACACACACACAACACACACACAATTCCTTACTTCAGTCCCATCTCCCGGGCATCAATTCCCTCCCACTTCCACCCTCAAATGCTTACAGGAGCACCAACATCTGGGGTATTTTAAAATAAATTCCTATTCTGACTGGGATAAGAACTGACATTATTGGGTTACAATGAGTCAATTCTTATTTTAACCATTTATAGCTGTAGGTTGAGAGGATGAAAATACATTCCTATGTAGGTTTATTAATTCCTTGTGACTAGCCCCCAAAATAAGGTAATCAGTCTAAGAACAGGACAATCAACCTATTTGTCCAATTATCTCCCACAATTGACTGATACTTATAAACAAGTGCTTAATTCTATTCAAAGACAGGTCTTACGGGAGAGTGCACACTAAAGCACTAGTGTTTACATTTTTTTTCATAAAGAATGAAAAGGACATTCCTCACATTGGAGTTATGTCTGTAGTTCTGTCACACTATCAACATCACCCAAGAACATGCTAATTCTGTGTGAATTCAGTTTCTGTTATTGGAAAAAACACAGGAATACACATTACTGTACATACACATGCCCTTATGCAAGCTAAGAGAAACACTGGAGTGTGGCCCTTATCAAACCTAGAGTTAGCAGTATAGGGAGAACTGATCTTGAAGGGTAGAGGAGAAAGAATACAGAAATGACCTGTGTTCCTTGGGAAGGAACTCTGTGCTGCCTTCCCTGAAGTCATAATTCCACGTGCTCCTTACACTTCACCATCACTTATGGTTCTACCTTTCCTTGAAGATATTTTCCCTATAATGTTCCCTACAGTAACTCCTCAAAGAAAATTAATAAATTCTGATTAATGGCAATAACGACAGTGGGCATCACTTGCTAAAGTCAATAGCATTGATGAGTCCTTGGTCCCCAAAGTTGAGTTTCATTTTTCCTCTCAATATGTATCTTCAGTTAGCTTTCATAAAGATGCAAGCTTTAAAAAGGTTAATTAGAAATAATGAGAAGATAAATTATAATCATTGCCTTCATTGTGCAGAATCCAGCTCTCAGGAAGTCAGGAAGGTAACAAATGCATGAGCAACTCAAGGAAAAAGCCCTTTGAAGGGGAAGATGTGTGTGCTCAATTACTATGGTTAGTGAATAAGTGTGGCAATTCAGGTAAGGCTCTGGTTGTCTTTTCCCAAAGCAGCTGTGACCACCCTATTACAGTCCATTTCTCCTAGTTTTTTGGGCCAAGGATGGGAAAAATAACTTTTAAAGATTTACCCCATTTCCAGGCCTGAGCACATATCAGCATTTTATCCCCCAGTCTTCAGATTTCCAGTTACTTGTGGGGCCAGTTTCAATGAAGTAACTCATTAGTAGTGCATACAAATCACTATTTGGGGGAGAGGATAACTTTCCCATTCCCAAAGCTGTGAGTCAGAATTTCAAGTGGCTTGTCTTCTTCAATGTTTTAAACTGTGACTCACAAGGAAATTCAGTACCAGATAAGCAGCTCAGGCTTGAGAGAGCTCTTTGATATCAAAATAGAATTGTACCTTCGTATGAACTATTTCTCAGTCATAATTACAGGATTTAGTCGGTGTGAACTCTCTTATGTTTAATAAGAGCTGAGCTCCGGCTAAAACTCTTCTCGCATTCGGTACATTCATAAGGCTTCTCTCCAGTATGAACTCTTTGATGTGTGATGAGGTTGGAGCTCTGGGTGAAACCTTTTCCACACTGCACACACTCATAAGGCTTCTCTCCTGTGTGGGTTCTCTGGTGTTTAATTAGATCTGACCTTTCACCAAAGCTGCGCCAACATTCGTTGCACTCGTAGGGCTTCTCTCCAGTGTGAATTTTCTGGTGTGTGATGAGATGAGAGCTCCTGCTGAAGCTTTTCCCACAAGCATTACATTCATATGGCTTTTCCCCGGTGTGGGTTCTCTGGTGCTGAACCAAGTGTGAGATGCGGCTGAAATTCTCCCCACACTCATTACAGTGGTACGGCTTTTCTCCTGTGTGGGCTCTGCGATGGCGCACAAGGTCGGAGTTCTGACTGAAATTCTTCCCACACTCATCACATTTGTAGGGCCTCTCTCCTGTGTGGACTCGGTAGTGTTTGATGAGATCAGATCTCTCACTGAAGCCTCGCCCACATTCATTACATTCGTAAGGCTTCTCACCTGTGTGGGTCCTCTGGTGCTGAGCTAGGTGAGAGCTTCGGCTGAAGCTTTTCCCACACTCCTCACACTCATAGGGTTTCTCCCCACTGTGAGTCCTTTGGTGCTGGATTAGGTGAGAGAGCCGGCAGAAACTTTTCCCACACTCATTACATTTGTGAGGCTTTTCTCCAGTGTGGATTGTCTGATGCTGGATGAGGTGAGAGCTTCTTCCAAAACTTTTCCCACACTCATTACAGTCATAGGGCCTTTCCCCAGTGTGTGTTCTTTGATGCTGAATAAGGTGTGAGCTCCGACTGAAGCCCTTTCCACATTCATAACACTTATAGGGTCTGTCTCCAGTGTGGGTTTTCTGATGTCGATTAAGGTCTGAGATCTGACTGAAGGCCTTTCCACAATGAGAACATATATGATATCGGATGCCTGTGTGAACTTCTTTGTGGACGAGCAGATCCGTGACTTGTTGGAGAGGATAGCTTACCCACTCCTCTGCTGTTAAATCTCCCCACTGTCTTTCTGATCTATCCCTGCTTTCAAAGGCCTCTTCACTTTCAGGAGTTTCCTCAGTATTCTCAACAGGTCTTTCAGATGCAGTGCCAAATTCTACATCTTCACTAATCTCTTGCTTTGGATTCACCTCATTCTCACTCCTGATCTCAAAATCTGTAATAAAGGGTAAAATAATAATGATAATAGTAAATGCACAAAAAGTTATCTACTGAGTGCCAGACACTGTGCTAAGTTCTTACACGAATTACCTCAACCAGTCAGAGAGAGTCAAGCATTATGATTTCTACTTTATGAATGAGAAATCCAAGATCCAGAAAAGTGACTTGCAAGAGGTCATATAGTAAGTAGTAAATGGTGGCGATAGGATTCAAAGTCAGGTCTGTATTACAGTTAATGGTTCTTTATGAAAATTATATATATTCCTGGTGTTTCAAAAGAAGAAAACCAGAAACAGAATATGAGATCTAAATTAGAATCTTTAATATCCTAGAGCATAGATAGTTTATGTGTGGATGCATCTGTGTATGTGTTTGTTCTTAATTGATCAAGCCTTTATGATTACCAGTATTAATATTGGTAATATTAATTTACTAAGTACCTACCAGATTAGCATGGGGAAAAATGAATTTTTATCAGTTTATATCAGGCCTTAGTTGACAGAAGTGACTGCCAATTACTACTTGCTACTTTCCAGTGGCCTTTTAATTAAAATAGGGGTGGGAAGATTGGAGAAGACCAAAAAGATGCCCAGCTCAGAACATTCTTGTCATTAACTAAGTGCCATCTTCACATAAAAATCAAAATATACAACCACTGTATATAAGAAATGCTGCATTTTCCAAGTTGTGTTTCTTAGTACACTCTTTAGAAAGAAGTTACTAGGCATGCTGGGAGAAAAGGGTTCATGGATAAATTAGTTTGGTAAATGATACAAACATTATCTTCTTAGAATCATAATGCCTGGGGAAGAAAGAATGGCTAAGTGGGTTGAGCGCTCACTTTGCAGCCCCGGGGACCCAAGGATCGAATCCCGGCCCTGGCCTGTGTGGACCCATATGCTGAACTGGGGAGTGTCCCCCAGTTTGGTTCTCACCGGGGTAAGACCCTGGCCCAGTTCCTGCCCTGTGCAGTCCCGTGCCCACCTGTGGAATGAAACTATGTGGAAAAACCAGTGATGTGCCACTATGAAGACTGTTCTGGGCCCTCCCTCTGCTCTCTATCTCAGTCTCTGTATCTCTTTCTCTGTCAAAAACAATAAAAGTAAATTAAAAAAAAGATATTAGAATCATAATGCCTGATAACATGTTAACAGTTCTAAAGGGACTTGGAATAAAGAATACTTGTAAACATTATTTGACCCACTCCCAAACTTATTTGGGCATGTCACTTTTTTTTTTTCTCTTTTATTTGGGCATGTAACTTTTTTTTTCTTTTTTTGGTGCTTCCATCACGTATAAAATGCTCCTTGAGCTAAATCATAGACATATAAATTCACATTTCTTTAAGATTCTATTTCTTATTTTTGTTGGGGTAAGTGGAATATTTGGGTTACAGACTGCAATATATCTGGATAGATAACCGCATTTCTAGTTGCTTCTCTAAAGGAAGGATCCAAGAGCTGAAGTTAAAAAGAAACCCCTCATAGTTTCCTTTTATTTGGGAAAAGGCTATAGGAATACAGATTTTTAAAAAAGTATTAGTCAATGAGTGGCAGATGACCTACTAAACCATACACGGTTGCTAGCATCTGTCAAGTCTAAACAAAATATAAAGTGAGTCCAAAGACTGTTCAACTCAAAAGAATATACAGTTTATTTTAGTTACACTCAGACCAAAGAATAGCAAAGAGAAAAAACAGGTTTGCAGACCATCAAAAAAATTAGCTTCTCAGGATACCAGGATGGCTGAGGGTTGAGTGCTCACCGTGCAGCCCTGGGGTCCAAGGATCGAGTCCTAGCCCCGGCCCATGCAAACCCATATGCTGAACTGGGGTGTGCTTCCCATGTGGAAGGCCCCAGCTCAGTTCTGCCTGGGGTGAGCTTCCCATGTGGGAGGCCCCTGGCCCAGTTCCTGGCCTGCACAACCCCGCACCCACCTGTGTAGAATGAAACTATGTCGAAAACTGATGACATACAACTATGGAGACAGCTCTGGGCTCTCCCCCTTCTCTCTGTCTCTCATTGTCAAAAACAATAAAATAAATATTAAAAAAAAAAAAAGAACATCCATCCTATGCTATAAAAAATAATTAGCTTCTCTCGCTAATAAAATTTGCTGTCTCATTTAGTTCAAGATTCTCTTAGAACACCATCTGACACACTTGAAATCTATGATCAACTCTGAAACATCTCTAGACAAGTACTTACTCCAGATAAATAAAGGACCTGAGGCAAAGCTAGAGATCTGAAACCAAAACAAACAGAAAGGCTGCTTTTGTCTTACCATGAACCTAGGTCAGAACCCCCTCATCTTCTAGTAAAAGCACCATTTATGGGGGCATTTATATCCTGGCAAGCAACATTTTGTCAGACCTGTTTGGTTGGTGATCTGTACAAACAAGCTGAAGAATGGCAAATGACTCAGGGCACAAGAAATCTGAAATTTCTAAAACGTGCAGAAACATTCTTTCTTTTCAGACAATATGACCTTGATGTTCCTACACTCAAAGATATTCCTGAGGACTCAACTCAAGCCAACTTCCAATTAAGTGCTTTAAAAATCAAACAACTACCGTAGTTTGTTTTGAAAGAGCTAAGCCATTTTGGACATAGTCTCAAAAAATGGGATGAAGAAAGGTAAAGGATCCTTGCTTACCTAATGAGACAACATTTCCATAATTCTCTTGCATAACATCCCTGTAAAGGTCCCTTTGTGTAGGGTCCAGAGGTCTCCATTCCTCCCGGGTGAGATACATGGCCATATCCTCAAATGTCACAGGTGCCTGAAATCACACAGTATTTCCTCATTATTTGCTGAGGTTAGTATCAGTTTTTCTTCTTGAAATTAAACATGGCTAGAATTGTTGAGGAGGCAAACAGTATTAAGTCTGATGAGTCCAAAGAAGAAATAATCAAGCTAAAAAAGATGTGCTAAAGAAAGAAGCAAATTTAGTAGCTGATTGCTCTGGTCCTATCGCCAGATATCCCTGCCCCACTCTGGAGCCTTATTCTCTAGCTATACTTTTCTCAGAACACGTCTAGCACCTACATCACTCTGTACCTTACAATGTTTCTCTTTACCTGGAATATCTTTCTCAGACTAGAGAAATTCTACTACTCTTTAAGACCTTGTACCAGTATCAACTATTCTTCGGTGCCCCATCCCTCTGCTTTGCTCCACTCCTCCCTCGGACCCCTCAGAATGAATCACTCCCAATTCTTGGTTCCCACACCACAGCACTTTGTTCCCATGGCAAATACAGCTCTTATCACGTTGTATCACGGTTAACCAGATGTGTCTGTCTCCCTACAGATTGTGAGCAGGTGGAGACGACCCGTTTCATCCATCTTTTGTCTCCCGGTATTTAAAGGCATACAGCAGGTGTTCAATAAATGCTTGTTTGTGGCTACAATGCCCTGGTACTGGGTCCCTTGAAGCAGAATGGAGAACCGAGCTAATTACTAATCCCAGGGAATTTCTCATAGGGATTTGCAGAGCAAAGAAACGCCGGGACGCGGTGGGTAAGCAGAGGCAGGGTCCGCGAAGCCACCCCCGGCTTACCTGGGACCCAGCCATGAGCAGGGTGGCTGCCATCTCGGGCTCAAGGATTCGGCTCCCAGGAGAAAGAGCAGGAAAAGCAGCTAGCAGACAACGCTAAAGGAGGCGAAAAGCAGGGCGTGAGGCACAGAAAACAGGCCCTGCCCACTCCCCAGGGCTGGAGTTCTGGCCGCCAGGCGGGTGGGAAGGGCCCTGGACCTGGGCAGGGTCACTTTTCTCCCTGACCCTTGAGCTCGACCCGCCCTCTATTTCTTCGCCACCAGGAGGTAGAGGTAATACCGGAATTTACTAAATCAGCAACCCAGCTCGGTCCCTCCCCGGCCGGGGGTTAAGCCTCTGCAGTCTCAGGGAGGAGTCTCTCCGCCCAGCCCACAGAACGCCTCTGCTCTTCCATCTCGAGGCTGGGCCCTTTCCGGCAGCTGCCTCAGCCAACCAGAGAACAAAGCTCAAAAAACGCTCTACCAATTAGAAACCAAACAGTAGGCCCGCCTCTTGTAGCATGGCTGGGCACCTCTAGTACGCCTGCGCCTGCCCTGTGGCCTGCCGGGAGTTGGAGTTCTGGTCCGGCGTACAAAGACCAGTCAGGGGCCAAAAGCCAAGGAGCGAAAAGAACAAAAGGGCGGAGAGAAGCGCGTCTTCCTAGCTGGGGTGGAGTATCTTCCGCTTTGTTCTACTGGAGACTACAGCCCGATTAAGCCGGGGAGGTTGCCCTGCTTCTCCTCACGTCCCTACAAGCTTATCTTGAGTGAAACCTTAACTGCGACATCGGGCCTAATTTAAGCGCTGGCCTGTGTTGGGTTCCACTGAGATCAGCCTTCATTTGACAGCCTGGGTCTCAGAGGAAAGCGGCAGCGCACCACTCCCCACGGGAGACTCAGCGGCCGCGCTGGAACTTTGAGCTCCGCCCACGGACTACAGCTCCCAGCAGCGCCTGTGGCATGCACACCCTTATTCCAGACTACAACTCCCAAGAGGCGCTGCGCTGCCTTAGGGCTAGCGAGTACGGTCCGCTGCTGAGCCGGGCAGGGTGCTTGCTCCACAGCTAGCTATTAACCCTATAGGGGCGTCCTACCGCGTCCTTCTAAAGAAAGCGCCCCTTGAGGGGCGGGCTGAGTTGCGCCCAGCGGAGTGGAAGCAAAAACCTTGAGAGAGGGTAGGAGAAGCGAGCCAGGCCCCAGCGCTTGGGAAGGGCAGTCCTAATGCCCACGGCTTGTCTGCTAAATGGATTCTTAGCGGCTTCTGGCTGCAATGGGATCCTGAGCTTCTGAGGGCCTGAGCCGGGTGGGCCCTCAGGATATTAACAGTCCCAGACTGGCTGAAGATGGGAAGCCGAAAACTCGAACTGAGAACGGACAGACTTACCTTCTGGCCCGCAAAAGATCCACTAGATCGCTGGCTCCAAGATTCGAGAGGCCCCAAACAGATTCCAAATCCGCAGGCAGAGTTCTCTGAGACTTCAGACGTTCGGAAAGAGTCTAGAGATTACTGGCAGATCCCGGATATCTGCGACCCGCAGGTAGATGTCGAATCCTTGCAGGCAAAGCCCAGGGATTGCAGGCGGATCCCAAAGACGCCCCGATTCCCGAGAGCTCAAACTCTCAGGCAGCTCAGAAACCACAGGCGCATAGGCAGTTCCCTCAGAGACCGCAGCAGCCAGCCAAGAAACACCACTAGCTACTAAGCTGCGTTCAACTGGAGTACTTCCCCACGGAAGGACTTGGAGCCTTCCCTTTCCCCAGCCAGGATGAGAAAATTAGACAATGGAAGCTGAGCACCAGGGAAAGCAGGCATTCTGCGTGGAGAAGAGCTGTGAGCTCGCTGCAGCCTTGGAGAGGGAAGTGATGGAAAAAGAATATAGCAGCTTATTAGGGACTCCCACCCTCTTCAAGTTATAAATATCCCCAGAACCTTGGCTACGTGCCCAGAAGCCTGTTGTCTCTAACTGTACAGGAGACTTCTCTGCCTGGGCTGGGAAAGGGGCTTTTCTTTTGTTTTGCAGATACATCCACCCACTGAGTGACTTCAAAATTTTTTTCTGAACATGACTCCAGGCAATGCTTTTATTAGTGAGTGGCCTGTTCCCAGTGCCATTATTTATGGTTAATTACTCAAGTGTCTAAAAAAGATTAGGACCCTACCCAGCCATGAGGCAGACTCTCCCACTTCAACTCTTCTCACCTCACTCTGTGAGGCTAGGAATTCTCAGATACTGCAGAATTGTACCATCTTACCCCATCTAAAATTGATATGGGTACCACAAAAACAAACAACAACAACAACAAAAAAAAAAGAAAATAAATCACAGAAGGGTCCCCAAGAGGCAGTGTCCCTAGTGGGAAGAAGGGAAGTCTGGGCATCAAGGTCAGACAGATGTGAGTTGGAATCCAGGCTGTGTATCCTTTGGAAAGTCATTTAATCTCTGCAGGATCATTTCCCTTTTTGTAAAATGGGGTAATCACACCTAAGGCCGTGGTGAGCACTAAGGGAGATGACTTAAAACATTCCACACAGAAAGAGCACTCAGATGATAGCCTTGAGTGGGAGACTTCCAGAGAGGTCTGTGGCTATTTTCACTGGCTCAGAAATTCTGGGAAGTCAGGGTGGTATAATAGCTGTGAACTTATACTCACGTTTCTGCAGGAAATCTCGAGGGAACTGGAAGTTTGACCAGTTTTGATGGGTTTAAGCGAACTGGTGTATTGAGCCCAGTAGAACAGAGGTGTTCTGAGCTGCCAAGAACCCAGCAAGCTAAAGCGTCACCCTCAGGGAAGGCTCTGGGACATAAGGAAGGGGATCGGTTCATATTTTGGCTGAGTAATGGCAGGTTTCTAACTGGGCCTGAGATGAAGTGAGCTGAGTGCCTGAGCCCCTCAGCCCAGCAGGGCTCCCTTTTTATCCCTTCTCTGACAGATTGCTTTGTAAACTTTCTTAGGCCTTTTCTTCCCATTGCTCCAGTGCTTTAAATCCTTCTTTGTCCTCTGCTGTTTCTATTCCTCAGGCCTGCCTGGGGGCAGGGCGACTCTCTAAGCCCAGCTTGGCTGCTTGCCTCCTTCTGTGAGTAAGTGCTTTTCTCTTCACCTGGGACCCTCCAGAGGGTGGAGAGGCTGAAAGCGATGGAAGCGTGACTGCATTTGGTGCCCCTGGGGGAGTAGGGGTAGGGAGTGGAAGAGGGGGCGGAAAGAAAGTGGGTGAGGGGCTTCCTGTTGCAGCCTCCCGCTGGACTCAGGACTGGAAGAGGAGGTGGCTTCCGGCCCCATTGTTCAGGATTTCATTGTTTCTCAGGAATACTTATTGTGTGTGGGGTTTTCAGTAACCAACTTGGGAAGCTGTATTTGTCCCATATTCAGCAAACAATGAGCCCCTACTGTGTGCAGAGGCAGAAGCACAGCCCATCACTGGGGAAAGAGTCCAAGGTCTCCAAGTTAGACAGTTATCTCCAAATGGGGTCATGTTATGTCAGGTCCACTGACCAATTTGATCACAGACCCTCCTTGTATGTCCTTAAGCTTTTCTTATCAAGAGGCGACTGTGCCTATTTTAATCCTATAATTATCTTTTGAGCCGCACAATTATGTTGTAATTTTTTGTATTAAAAGCATTAACTTATTAAACATTGAAAAATATGCCTCAATATTGGTGATCTTGTTTTGTCATTTCTTTATTTTCAAATACACCAGTAATACAAAAAAAAAAAAAAAAAAATCGAAGTGACCCAGCTTTTCTTGACCCCTGATAGCAGAGATGAGGCCTCACACAGAACAAGGGGCTGGGGACATGGAAGACACACCAACTTGTAATCAGTCACTGCAATCCAACTGCTATTGTATATGGATGAGCTAGCTAGTCTGCACCCAGAACCGAGGACTCATAGCTAGGGGTAGGGGAGGAGGCTTCACAGAGGACATGACATCTGAGCTGGCTTTCAAAGACTGTAGGAGTCTTGGAGGTGGAGAAGAGGGACAGCATTCCAGTCTATGAGAATAGTACGTGTGAAGTCATAGAGGCAAGAAAAGAGCACGTTCCAGAATGGTCAGGACTGGGTATGACTAGAGGGGAGAGTGTGGGAGTGGAGTGGCAGGGGAGGAAGCAGAGCAGGGACAGTCTCTCATGTCCCCTGGCCTGCCTGACTTTGTGTCAGCCTTTGTGGCTCAGTGGAGCTGGTGATGAGGTGCAGATGGGGGAACCTGGGGGCTGGCTGGGGGTGAGAGCAGATTGACATGGCAGGAGGAGGGGGGAGTGGAGGGGATTGGGAAGCTCTTCTTGACCTCATGCATTTTAGCTGGTTTTCTCCTGAGAAAATCAACGTTTTCAAAAAATGTTAACAATTGCACTTAAAATGTACAACCGTTTTCTTTAGCTTACTTGAAGGCACCCAATAGGCCCAAGTTTACTGAACATGTTTACTGTGTCTCTGTTCTGTACCAGTCACTATGCTAGGAGATAGGACACAGTCCCTCACAATGGCTCCAGCCAGGGGTGCTGTGAGGATGAAATGTGAGAATGGCTGCAAAATGTGTGGGCACAGAGGAGGGCCTTGGTACACAGTGGCCGTGCATCACTGTTACAGGGGAAGGAAAACGCATCATGCTGTGTGAGGTGAAGCCATATTTCAAAGTTGCTCAGAGCATGAATAGGGGCCTGGGTTCAAGTCCAGCTTCTATCTCGTAGAAGCAAATTACTCTCTGAACCCTGGTTTTCTCAGTCTATAAAGAGTATAATAATACAATTCATAGAGACAGAAAGTAGAACAATGCTTGCCAAGGGCTGGGGGAGGGGGAATGGGGAATTGTATAGGTTTAGAGGTTCAGTTTTATAAGATAAAAAGAGTTCTGGAGATTGGCTGGACAAAAATGTGAATTGACTGAATTAACACTACTGAACTGTATATACCCTTAAAATGTTAAGATGGTAAATCTTATGTCACATATATTTTACCACAATTAAAAAAAAAAGCATAATAATAACCTAGTTCATGGGGTCTCAGGGCTCCACCATACTCACAGTAACAATAGCTAATTAACAATGTAATCTATTATTGTACACCTGGAAACAATGTAATTGATATCAATTAATGTCACCACAATAAATTAAACAAAGTACTTTTTTTTTTTATAAGTGTAACTTTTTTTTTTTTTTAAATGATTTTATTTATTTATGATTGTTTTTGAGAGAGAGAGAGAGAACTGAAGGCACTCCCCAGTTCAGCATATGGGTCCGCACGGGCCGGGGCCGGGATTCGATCCCCGGTCCCCGGCGCTGCAAAGTGAGCGCTCAACCCACTGAGCCATCCCGGCTTCCTCAAATTACTACATTTTTAAACCAATAAAAGACCAAAAGAAGTATGAGAAAGAAAAAAAGCTAATCAGGTTCTTTGTGTCAGACATGATTCTAATGAATCCTCACAACACTTTGAGCAAGGTGCTATTACCAGCATTTCACCGATGAAAAATGCAGGCTTGAAGAAGTTACATAAGGTGTCCATGATACCCCGCTAGCAAATGCTTAATAACTAATAGATATTACTGACCCTTTCATACGAAGAAATCCTCCTCCTCCTCCTCATAGTGGAATGCAGTGTAGTTACTATAGTTTCACGGTGCTGTGAGAACCATCTCTTGTGGCTTAGGGGATGAGAGAAAGCTTCATAGAAGACATGCAGTACAACTGAGATAAGCCTTGAAGAATGGAGATTTGGATGGGGAGAGGGAGGAGGAATCAGAATAGGCCCATATCAGAATATTCCCATAGTTGGGAATGTCCATCAGGTTTTCAAGAACAGGGCAATATCTCCTGTAGGCTGGAGCAAAGGGGTAGCAGAGGTGGAAAATAAGCCACCAAAGACAGGCAGATGGAGGGGAGCTCTGAAAGCCAAACCAAGGAATTTGAATTTTATTTGATAATTGGTGGAAACCCACTGAAGGTGATTGGGCAAGTGACACTCAGAGCCCTGCAGGGCAGACTAGGTAGGTAGTGCTTTGAATTGAGAGACCAGTAGAAGGTCTTTGCATAAGTTCAAGAAAAACAGAAAACTTGAAAAAAAAATGTTGATAGTGATGGAAATGGAGAGATAGGTTGGACAAAGGATGCACTATAGAATTGGTAACTGACAAAGTGAAGCAGGTAAGGGAAAGGGGTCAGAGATAGCCCTAAGCAATGAACTAGTTAATTGACAAATAGAAAAAAAAAAGAAGAGGGGATTTGAGAAAGAGAAGATGTGAGTTCAGTTTCAGATTAATTGTATTGAGAGGGCCAGTAGGTTACTTGGGGGAGATATCCAGATAGGTACTTGGGTGACTAAACTCAAGGCTAAAATTAGAGATTTGGTAGTCTGGGTGAGACTACTAAGAAGGACTTCTCATTCCATATAGTATTTCAGGTTCCTGTAACCTTTTCAAACATCTCCTAAATTGGTCATAGGATCTTGAATATACTTTTGTGTTCAAGGTCTTTTAGCCATAACATCCCTGGTGAGACCTTCTCTCCTCCCTCCCAAGCGTGTTGCCTGTTTCACCTCACCCGACCTTGTCTTTTTCCTCCTGTAAGCAGTACAGCAGTCTCCCCTCCCCCTAGGAAGCCTTCCTGGGTGGCAGAAGTTAAAGCTAAGTCCCTTGCAGCTCACACCCTCTTCATCTTTGACATGAAGGTGGAGATGGGGTGAAATCATGTTCCAGCCAAAAGCATGTGCAAAAACTATGGGACAAGGAGAAACACAGCATGGCCAGTGTGGCTGGGGCACAAAGTGTAGGAGTGAAGCAGAGGCCAGGCCTACAGGGCCTTGTTGACCCCGCCAAGAGCAGTGGGGGAAAGTGGAAGGCTTTAAATGGAGGTGGCAGAGTCGGGGCTGTAGCATGACCAGATTTGCAATTTTGAGCCGCCTGTTCTAGTCCGCACAGTGGAGAGCATGAGTTGGGGTGGGTCCCAAGCAGACACAGGAAGATCAGTGGGGAGGGTACTGACGCCTGCTGATGAACACAGTCTGAGGCCTATTCAGGCTTTTCTGTGTCCTTCTGTGAATGTAGACGGGTTCTCTATAGATGTGGGGACTGGAGCCGACTTGTTCATTTGCTGTTTAATCCGACCCATCTCCTCTGTAAACAATAAGGTGTACTGAGGGTGGAGATTCAGTTCTGTACTTTTTCCTAGGCTGTAAATCCCTAAGACGTGGGGAGCACAATGAATATTTAGACCGTGGCTACTGAAAAATGTCACAGGGTGCTACCTTTCCAAAAGCCCCAAAATAACATTTATTAAGATTATTAAATTGATATTGGCTGCTGTTTTGTTTTGCTTTTGGTTTCTAGACATTTGGACAGAAGATTAAATAACGCAGAGAAAAAAAGTTGGCTATCAAAACCCTTACTACTCAAAGTGTGGTCTATGGACCAGCGGCACGGGCATCATCTGGGAGCTTGTTAGAAATGGAGTCTCAAGCCCCACTCCAGACCCACTGGATGGGAATGTGCATTTGTAACACGACCCCCTTGGGATTCCCACCCAAATTACAGTTTAAGAAGCACCTGGGGGGAAAGCCGGGACGGCTCAGCGGGTTGAGCGCTCGCTTTGAGGCCATGAGGACAGAGGATCGAATCCCGGCTCCGGCCCAGGCAGGACCCACATGCTGAACTGGGGAGTTCCCACAGTTCGGTTCTCTAACTGTCTCTGTCTCTCTCTCTATCTGTCAAAAGTAAAATAGAAATAAATATGCACTGAAGACAAAAAGATAATTTCCTCTCTATAAAATGTGAAAAGATAAAAAAAAAAAAAAAAAAAAAAAAAAAAAAAAAGAAGCACCTGGGTATCTATGTAGCATCCCCCTACACTTCTGTGGGTAATCCTCGCACCTCAGGCACACATCACATCCTGCCTGGCATGGAAGTCGGGGCCTATGGTTTCTGCCTGCCAGGCTGGGAATTCCTGGAAGGTAGGAGCTGAGCCCTGTGTATGGCCCTGGATCTCGCATTGCATCGAGCACAATGACAGGAAGCAGAACACCTGGGTTTCGGTCCTGGTTCTGCCATTTGGGGGCCCTGTATGTTGTATCGTCTGTGAGAGGATTTTTAGTCCTTCCAAAGGACCCACCCCAAATCTGACGGTTGAAAACTGAAGATGGTGGCAGACTTCTGTACAGTTTATTCACTGGCTTCATCTACAGGAAGAGGCATTTGGCAGGTGGAAGAAGGAAGGCAAAAGCCAATTCAGAGGACGATGCCCAGGCATATAAAGAACAAGAACTGAAGTTATCCTGAACAGCTGCCCTAAGGGTGACCTGTGGCAGATGGGGACCCAGTGGCCTCTGCACAACCACCCTATGATGTAGGCACTAGTACCACTCCCATTTTTATAGGTAAGGAAACGGCTCAGAGAGGTTAAGTGACTTGCCCAGGCTCCCAGGAGTTCACAGGCCCTTTTAGGAAAGAGAGTCTAGGAGCTCAGCCTGGGACTGGCAGGAGGCCAGGGACAGTCAGAGCCTGAGACTCAGGATGGGCCCCCCACACCTGCTCCCAAGGCTTTTCCAGAAGGTCCCAGCTTCGCTTAAAGCAAGCCAGTGTAATCGTGGGAGACGCACAAGATGGCCCCTTGTCCTGCAGACTTCCTCTGAAGCTCAGACCACAGATGGAGCTGTGAAGCACGTATTGCCAGGGCCTGGGCAGGTTCCGCGGCTCAACACTTTCCAGCGTCCACGGAACTGAGGGGCACCACTGTACCCTTCACCAAGAAAGTCTAGGCTCAAGATGATCTGTTCCCTGCCTCAAGGGTCCAAGTCTGGAGTCCTCAAAGGTCCCCAAAGCCAGCTGTGAACGGGGAATAGCAGAGTTTGGGAGGAGATGAGGAGTAGGGAAGACATCATTCTACATGACACAAGTCATATCTGCCTAAGCCAAACCATGTGCCAACTTCTGCACATGTGATTCTGGGATGGAGTGGGGTTGGATGGGGTAAGAGTTGCGTCAGTCTAGTATTTCTCAATTTAGAAAATGCTAAGAGATTTAGATGTGAGGGAAGGGACTCAAAGCAAAGGTCTATCTACCAGCCCAAAGCCAAAGACATGACGCCTCACCTATAAGACTCTGAAGTGTCTGAGTTTCTACAAGAGGTTTGTCAACACAGATTCTTAGCACTGTACCCCAATTAGGCTCCCCCTATTAGCCAATCATTATTAATACCTGATGACTAATCTGTAAAAGAATTCTCCCTCTGATCTATAATACCCCATTCAGAGTTCAGCATTTTTCTTCATTTTAATTTTTATTTGTTTTTCCAGTTACAATGGCTTAGTGCAGTGGCTCCCAACCTTTTCCCACTTGTGCACCCCTTTAAACCCATTTCTATAAATTGTGCCCCTTGTTTTTTAAAACAGCTGTTTTTAAATACTGACACTTTTGTTCCATGAGGTAATAAGTCAGGAAAGAAAAATTACTTCACTAAAAGTACAAACCACAGATTTAATTTTACAGTATTTGTAACAGTTAAATATTGATGATGATCAAGTATTTAACAAACTTTTTATTATTAATAATATTTGTGTCATCTGAAAAGTCTAATTGTTATGCAGATCACTAGTGATTGAAACATTTTTAGTGAGATCATTGAGCTTGCTTTGATGCACTTAGTTTCTTGAAATCAAGCTCAAAAGATGTAAGATAGAGACTTAAATCAGGACTTACATTAAGCTTGTTGTGGTACTTATCATTTATGAAGGTGTAAGAAGAAAAAGCTCTAACAGACATGCTTAAAAATCACTGACAGTAATAACTAAAAACTATGTTAAGCATTAAATAAAAAAACTACTTGAAAAGAATCACGATTAAAGATAACACACTTTTAGTCAGTCAATAACCAAACTGATCAATCTGGCTGTGGATGTATTTATACATTTGGGAAAGTTCTAGAAACATCACAAATGGATGTTCTGAAACTGCATAATGATTAGAAGGGCGGTTTGGGAGAGAAGGGTCCCTAGCCACACCCTCACCAATCATCATTTGCTAATGTGATCTAATTTTGAAGTATCTCCAGTAACAGTGATTCAAACTGAACATTTACTGTTACCTAACTAATATTTTGCATTTTTTACTACACTTGCTTTCAAACTGAACATTTACTGTTACCTAACTAATATTTTGCATTTTTTACTACACTTGCTTTTTAGCCATTACTAATTATTTTTCGAGCACCCTTGAATGGCCTACATGTACCCCCCCATAACACCACTTGGGAACCGATGGCTTAATGCTTTCTCTTCGTTCTTCCTCACCTTCTTCACTGAAATCCTGGCTGGCAGTTCTATCAGGAGAACTACAAAACCAAAAAGGCAACACAATTTTAGTTTTCCGTGTGTCACCCAAGGAGGTTAGGGGCAGGGGGAAGGGACATGCAAAAGAAAGTAGGGTCTAGAACCACACAGACCAGAGTCCAAATCCTAACTCTGCCATTATTAGCTGTGCAATGTTGAACATGTCACTCATCTGTAAAATGGGTTCATAAAGCCAGCCAATGCAGGAAGGGTGTCAGGTACTAAATGAATGGCAACTTTATGTCGGCCACGTGGTGGGCTCTCAGTTCACGGTCACTAATCACTTGAGTAGACTGTAGGCCTCCCATATGACAATGGACAATGCCTGAAAACTCAGAAGCCATGTAGCCGCCACCTCTGGTGGGCCCTGCCTCTCCAACTATCCAACTAATAGGAATGAGGGAGGAGGAGTTGGGTTTGGAGCAGGCAGAATGTCCTTTCCCCAATAGTGACAATGACAAGAGCCACCATTTACTGAGCGCTTATTCTGGGCTAGACACTATTAACATGCATTTCATCCTCACTATCACCTTGGGAGGCACTGTTACAGGTGAAGAAGCAATTTGGAGAGGTTAAGTGACTTGTCCTAGCTCCCATAATACTAGCAAGTGACAAACTCAGAATAATAAGAACAGTGGTTTCTATGGACCAGAAACATGTGCTCAGGGCTTTTTTTTGTATGGTTGTACAGGTTGTTCACTGCACAAGAGAGCCTGGCCAAAAGGGGCAAATTGGGGCTGAAACTCAGCCCCTACTCTGCTGGCCACGTTCAGTATCCTAGTGCAAGGCTGTGTCTATCTGGAGGCAAAAACACTTTTTTCTAATTTGGCAAAGATACCATCTGAGCTCTGAGAGGCCCTATTCATTAATGCTTTATGTATATTACCTTCCCTAATCCTTAAAACAGCTCTGTGGACTAGATATTAATACCCCCATTTTATAGATGAGGGAATTCAGGCCTACGGAGTTCAGGACAGTTAGCTAAGTCACTTTGTAAGTGATAAAGCTAGGATTTGAACCTGAAGCCCATGCCCTAAACCACTAGGCCACTATGCTGGTGCCATCCCTAAGCGCTCAACAGGTGAATAAAGGAAAAATACACTATTGTCTGACTTTTACCTTGAAAATATATGGCAGGCCTAATGAGGCCCCAGAGCTACCAAGGCTCTTAGTAAAGTTGTAGAAACTAAATCAATAAAAAATTTGGAGCATCATCTTTCAGTGTTCCCAGCTGTGTGACTTTATGCTCAGTAAGTATTTTGGTAGCTCAGTTTCCTCTTCTGAAAGCAACAGTAATCAAAAGCAACCTTTCTCATGAAGTGTGTGTGCATGTTGCAATAAGCTCCACAGCAACTACGGGAGAAAGGCATTATCATCACTCTTTTGCTCAGGGAAGTGAGTGACATGCTCAGGATCACACAGCCAGTAGGGCAGAGTGGGGACCTGAAACCAGGGCTCCTGGTGACCCCCACCCAGTCCCACACTCAGGCTTGGGCTCCTTGCTAAGTACTTTAGAACTTTTGGAGTACCTGCTGCCTGCCTGGTGGCCCAGATGTCACACAGTGCACGTGCCAGTCAGAGGGACTGAAAACTGGCATCAGTCTCATGACCACACTGAATGCTTTTAGAAGGGGCACTGTGGGAGGAGTCTTTGCTTGGCTCCCATGCCTGAAAACAAAACCTGTCTTCACAGGAAATGGGGCGAGCCAGGTGACAGCCATGGGTAATGTAAGTTTTTCCAGAGCTGCCGTGAGAGGGGAGGACAGCCTGGGAGCACTGCAGGATGAGGCCCCTCTGGCAGGGCTGACTTCCTCATCCCTGGCTGTGGCCAGGTTCAAAGGAAATACCATCTGTGAAAGCATTTTGCGAAAAGGTGTGGTCCAACTGCAAAGTGCGATTGTTTTTCCTCTCCTCTGTGGGTCTGGGGAAGGGAGGAACAACTGACTCAAATGACAGACTTGTCTGTCCTCTGATAAAATGTGGGCCGCTGCTTCTGCCAGAGCTGGACACCTTCCAAAACAAAGGCATGCACGTGCACTGTCTCCCTGCCTCACCACCACCAACCTGCCGCTATCTCCAGCTCTGCAGACCCCATCTGCACAGGCTGGTGAACCCTGCTGTGCGGGAGGTCAGCCCCACTGTGTGGGTGGCCCCTTCTTGGCTGTGGGTACTCTCTTATGGGGACAGCATCTGTGGATGACAGGACAGGGAGAAAGACACAGATATACAGACCTTCCAGCGGTAGCCGCATTCATTGCAGTAGAGAAAGGTAGTCATAGGCTCATCAGCGCTGCGCGTCTGCACCTGAGAGAGAGAGAGGACCACTCATGAACTCACTGCCCTGCTCTAAGATCTGCTATAACTCCCACTGTCTGTCGGAGGTGGTCCCATTGCCAGAGCTTAGCACTGTTATTCCCACCTCACTTGGGCAATTCCCTGATCACGGAGAACTCCGTGATAGATATTTTCCTTTCCTCTCTCAGGGCCAATCAGCTCACTGACTCAGCCAGGCTTTTCCCCTTTCGTTCTTGTTGCTCCTTCTGAACTGATCTCTCTTCTCTTTCCTCAAGACTCATCTCCTACAGGAAGTATTCTGACTTACCTGTGAACACACCCTACTGGATGTGCCTCAGTGATCAGAACTTGAATAAGCTGAAAGCTCCCTTAGAGATCATCCAGTTCATTGCTTATTTTACGAGTGGAAGAACTGAGGTCCAGAGAGGAACCGAGATTTGAAGATCCATGGGACTATCTGATGTCATGTTTTCTAGTGTCTCATCCCCTTGACCAAGACACTCAGAGGCAGAAACCTGGTTTCCTACAGCAAATCCCTGACATTTCCAGACTTCACAATTGCGGTTCTAGTGTTCTATGGCCAGCTCTCAATGGCCATGACTTTGCTGACATTCAGCTATGAACGATGTCAGCTGGATCTGTGGGATGCTAAGTTAGTCCCCTGGGAAATGAGTGAGCCTAGCCAGTTGGCCAGGAGGACACAGCTTAGCACAGCCTTGTCACTAGAGAGCAATGACACCTGAGGAAGGTTTCCCTGTGCAGAGAAAACTTTGCTAATGGGTCATTTTCTTCTGGTGGCAGGCAAGGCACAGGAAGCACATCCCTCCACCTGGAAATGTGCTTGGAGGAGAGCAGAAGTTACACAAACATCTCCAAATTCCTGAATGGAAATCTCTGAGGGACGATTCCTGATGGCAAGGCTATCTGTCTATTTTTGCTGTAACCGTAGATCCCACGGGCAAGGTGCTCTTGATAAATCTTTCTTGCCAAGCAGATGGAGCAATGAATAGAGTTCTAGAACAACTAGGTACCAGTCAGAATCCAAGAACATTGGTACCCCAAGGGCATAATATGTGCCACCCAGAATCAGGTGGTTCTTTGGTTTTAAGTCTTACAGACAAGGGGCCATCACAACCTTCCATGGCTCCCCACAGCCAGGCAATGACCTTTACCCTTAGGACTCGCAGCTAAATCCCTTTACACACCAAGTTGGCTGTAATGTAGGCAGAAAGGTCTGGATTGGATTCACTACTAGCTCTGCCATTGACCATCTTTGCCGTCTTGGGCAAAGCTGCTAAGCCTGTCTCCTGTCTGGACCTCAGTTTCCCTGTGTGTGAAATGAAGGAGCTGAGTTTTATAATGCTACATTCCTTTCCAACCATCCGTGACTCTACAGTTCTGTGCCAGCCAGGACACGCTGGCCAAGCCTCATACACAAATTTGGGTGCCTGTACATGCAGAACATTTTCTAGACGCCATAGTGCATCCTATTGGTGACTGAGACTTGTCCGTCTGCAGCCCTTTCCCCCTCTGACTCTTCCCTGAGCTCTCTCTGGTTCTCCACCTCGGCCCCTGTAGCCTCCTCCAGCATACCTGGGTATAGGTACAGTTCTTCTTCCTGCATTTGCTGCACTGGAAGAGGTCAGTGGGGGTGCCGCCCGTCTTGGCCATTTGGTGCTCACGAATAGCCTCCTGGGTCATGGCGTTCCTCAATTCCTTCAGCTCATCACTGGCCATTTCCTGGAGAGAAACGAGTCTGCCCTTCAGGGCTGGAGAGTCCCAGGGACCTTGCCCTATACCTGGTTTCTAGAGAGGCTGAACAGAGCGGGGACATGATGGATTGAGTACAAGAAGCTGGAGGGAGGCCTGGATGCCTGGTCCTGCCACAGCTGGGAAAAGACTAGAACTAAAGAGTCCCCATTCTGCCTTTGGGCGGAAGAGCACATCTTGGGGGGACTGTGGCTGGGCCCAGTGCGGAAGGGCGTGTACAGGAGAGCAGAAGGTAAACTTCTGCCCCAGCACCAACACTCTTGTGTACGTTTCCTCAGCTCTGGTGCTCACCCTGCCTGCCAGGACCCTGGGTGCCTCCCTGAAAACTTCCTGCCTGAGGCTGGCACGACCACTGCCCTGTGATCCACTGGCCCTATCCTTCAGTCTGGACGTGTTTGGAGAAGGGTATTTGGAGTGGGTTCAAGGAGAGGAGTGTGGGAGACATGGCTGAGGTTCAGATTGGGGAAAGAGGGTCTTGTGTGCCACCTAAGAGATAGAGCATAGAAAAATAAAAACCTACCCACTCACCCACCAATGCAAGTACCTGTCTCTGCCCTGACTCATTTAGAAGTTGTCAGTATCAGAGACACACTAAGAAAGGTGATAGAGAAAATAAGGTACAAAAATGAGGAAAACGAAGGTATGAGACGGCTCTCCTTATACTGCAGACGCTGTTAGGGAAGGGCCTCAAAGGCGAATTTAATAAATATTTGTTGAGCACTTAGGATGTGCCAGGCACTGGCCTCAGTGCTAGTGAACAGTGAGCAGACAAGGCCTCTCCTGTGGGCTGAGAGGAGGCCCAGCCAGTAGCTCTCCTGGACATCTCCAAAGCTACTCCGTTCTCTGGTAGAGAGGAAAAGGAGAGTAAGGGTATTGGGGAAGCCGGGATGGCTCAGTGGGTTAAGCGCTCACTTTGCAGCCCAGGGGACTGAGGATCGAATCCCGGCCCCAGCCTGAATGGACCCATATGCTGAACTGGGGAGTGTCCCCAATTCAGTCCTCACCTGGGTGAGACCCCAGCCCAGTTCCTGCCCTGTGCAGCCCACGCCCACCTGTAGAATGAAACTATGTAGAAAACCAATGATGTGCAACTATGGAGACTGTTCTGCCCCCCCCCCCCCCCCCCGCCTCTCTCTCTCTGTCAAAAACAATAAAAATAAATCTTCAGAGAGTGAGGATATCAGGTGGACAAGGAAAAAGACACAAAAAGGGAGTTAAGGGGACACAGATGCAGAGAGGGACATCCATGCGGATGGGCAGCCAGTCTCAGGCTTTCCCCGGCAGGAACTTCCTGTCCTGAGCCAGAACACGCAGGCAGGCCAACCCCCAGCTGTATTTTTCTTATTGAAGCAAAAATGGTCCCATGTTTCTTATAGAAACGTCCTGCCTGGACAAAAGGCGGCCCTAGGAAGAAGGAAGAGGCTCTCCTGGCATCGCTGCCTGGGTTGCTGGCAGCGGGGCCCTGGGCGGCTGGTCCTGGCAGTCCCTGGGCAGGGCTTGCCAGATTCCCAGCCTCTTTTTGGACCGGGGTTGATCAGCCCATTTCCTTGCCTTGTTCTAGTGACCAGTCCTTGGGCTGGGGCCTGACTTCATCCACACGGCCAGCTGCTTTGCTGGGACTTCTGAGGCCTGTCTTTATCCTAATCCAGATCTCCATCTTCAGGGACCTTGCTGGGCTGGGCTCAAACCTGCATCTACACCTTGCTCTTGGTTCTCTTGGGCCTGGTTTCCCCACATGGCTCTGGAATTGCTTATAACGCAGACTCCTGATTGCATTCCCACCACACACAAAGAGAAGCAGAAGAACCCCAGAGTCAGATTGAGGGACAGAGAGAAATAAACACAAGCTCAGTTTCCCAACAGTCACAGCTTCACCGTCGAGGCCCCGGCCCTGGCCCTGGCCCCGGCCCCGGCCCCAGCCCTCACCTCTGCTGTCATCTTGGCAATGAGCCCTGTGGAGATGGCCCCATTGAGCACATTCTGCCGCAGCCCGGGGTTCCTGGGGTCCTTGAGGTTGCTGATTCGGCTGCGAATGCGGTTCCGGTACTTCATGTCTGTGCTCTTGAGCTCCTGGTAGATATGTGACACAGTCAAGGGCCAGCCAGCCACTGGCAGAGGGGCACAGGATGGGGAGCCTCTCCCAGAAGCCCAAGAAGCTCCAGGACCATCTCTTCCTCTCCTTGGACTTGCACAGGGGTTGGGCACTTCTGTGACCTCTGACTCCCCAAGTGTGGGTCTCATTTGGACACGTGGGGTCAGCCATGTATCAGACAAAAACTAGCCTCCACAGTGAGATCAGGCCATAGCAAGCACTGTGGTGTCATGGACCCTGGGTTTGTTTGAGACTCTTGGGTGACCTCGGGTGAGTCACATGCTCTCTTTGTGCCTCAGTTTCCTTATTTATAAAATGCAGAGCTCTTAGGAGCATTCAGTGAGCTAAGATGAATGATGCACTGGCGTGTTGGGACATATCAGGTGACAGCGTTTAAGCATTGGTGAGATGATATGATGAAGATCACCTGTAGTTATCTGGTGACTGTGAGTGCAGCTGGCAGAAGAAAACAGATTAGGAGCCACATGCTGAAGGCTCGGAGAAGTACTGCAATACAGAAATTGCTCCGTTTTGTTTAATCTGGGGCTCCCAGTTCTCTGGTAATCTAGTGTCCCCTTTTCCCTTGTAATATCTATTACCACCCCTAGAGCGTACTTGGGACGTTGCTGATCAGACTTACATCTCTCATTAATAGATGAGGAAGCTGAGGCTTAGAAAGGGTGCAGGCCCTTGCTCAAGGTCACAGGGCCAATTCCAGGCAGAGACAGGGCTAGAAGCCAGACCCCCTCCTGACGGTAATGCTCTCTCCACTCACCCAGCAGGAAGTCGCCCCTGGCCACAGACCACAGTGAGTTCTCTGTCCAGATGCTGCATCCCAGACAGGCCTCCCAGCCCCCCACTCCACCCCCTTTCCTTTGGCATCCCTGGAGGAGCTCAGGGAACCCAGCCACATTTTCTTGGTCTCCGAAGCCAAGCACAACCAGGAAGACAAAGCCATATACGAGAAAGAGACTGCAGGGAATGTGGAAAAATGGAAACAGCTGACTTGCTAGAAGTGGTGGGAGGGAAGGTAGTATTATTTATGTTTCTGTTACTATGGTTTTAATGTTTGTACAATAAAAATGTAAAAAGGAAGAAGATGCCATAGTGCATTTGAAAGCCAAAACATTCGTTTAAAAATCTGAAGGAGTGTATCTCCTTGAGCCGTGGGGACAGGAGGGCTGGCAATCCTTCCTTCACCTTCTTCCCGACTCTGTCTCCCTTTCCTGAGATCACAGGTGGGGCACAGACCAAGGGGTCATGGACCACTCAGGAGTGCACATGGGCTCTGAAGAGGACAGAGCTTGTGCAGAACACAGAGCATTCCAGCCCCAAAACTAACCCTTCCCCTAACCTCCTGCCACCTAAGAACAACGAGCTAAAGGGTTGATGCAGCTTGGATTTCCTTTCCTTCAGAAGAGGGACCTTCAGTGGAGGAAAGAAACAAGGAGGAATGGCAAGGAATGGAAACATGGATCTG
This sequence comes from Craseonycteris thonglongyai, assembly GCA_004027555.1. Taxonomy (NCBI): domain Eukaryota; kingdom Metazoa; phylum Chordata; class Mammalia; order Chiroptera; family Craseonycteridae; genus Craseonycteris; species Craseonycteris thonglongyai. Next base: position 43,171 of record PVKE010007656.1, read on the forward strand.
ATCGTTCACCCTTGTCTTTGTTTCAAACTGGGCTGCTTAAAGGTGGAAGGGACAGACGTGGAGGGATGACTGTCCCAGAGAAAACGAAGATGGAGCTTGTGCGCTTTATTCTGAGTTAATTAGAAATTATGAAAATGTCCTTGGTGAGGTGCTGGATAGAGCTCAAGACATGCTGGTTAATAACTAAAGGAAGGGGAAGCCGGGATGGCTCAGTGGGTTAAGCGCTCGCTTTGCAGCGCCGGGGACAGAATCCTTCTCCTAGAGTTTCTGTCCCCCTCCCTTTGTATCTCTTTGACATGCAAAGCTTTGTTCCCCCATAAAAGAAATTCTAGCATTCACTCCATGGGGCACAGTGCTGAGGGATTTTTCCCCCACCAAGACAAAAATCTTTTGGCGCAATGGACCCCTATCACACAGGTGGTCAGTCACCTCTGTCTACACAAAGCCCGTTTCAGATAGTGGGAGAATGGGGCATATGGAAATAACGCAGGGCATGGAACCCAAAGACCAAGGTTTTCAGTCCAGCTCTGATATCCATTAGTTCCTGAGCCTGTTTCCTCATCTGTGAAATGGGAACAACAGCCCCTGCCTTACAGAGATTGTTGTGAGAACGAACAGAGGTCGGAAATGTCAACTGCCCAATATAGTGCCTGGTACAGACCGGGGAGTAAAAAGTGGGAGCTGTGAGCTTCAGAGGCTAGAACAGGAGGAAAGGCTGAGCATGAGAAATGCTGTCCTCTCTACCTGCCTACTTGACGTCACACCCCAGGCACGTTATGACATGAGCCTTCAGGTTCTAGAGTCATACTTTCTGGGTTCAAATCCCAACTATGCCATTATTATTTGCTGTGTGAACTTTGGCAAGTGACTTAACCTCTCTGAGCCTCAGTTACCTCACCTGTAAAATGGGATTGAGGGTAACTACCTCATGGATTGTGTTCAACATTGAATGAGGTACTGCTCATAAACCGCCTACATAAGGCTGGCAGGTATAAGACTTAATAAATGTCAGATAGAATTAAGAACTCTGGTTCCTGGCAGAGCAGGGGCTGTCCCTGGAGCCCTTCACTCCCTGCTCACTGTCCTGGGTCCCTGGCACTTGGGGGACATGCTGCTGGACAGTCCAGGCACCCACAGCCCCAGCACAGTTCAAGGATATGATCTTCAATTTCTGATGCCATCTTGTCACAGTTGACGCCATAGTCCTTGTAATCATCTAAAAGAAATTTGGGATCCACAGGCATCAGTCAGACATGACCTTGGCAGTGAAGCCTGCTCATAGCGGGGACTATAGCATCCTATAGTACTCCCATGGCACTAGAAAGGCCACATCTCTTCTGCCCCTGGAAAGCCCTCCCCTCCCTGGCCCAGACCCTCTCACCATCCGCCTTCAAGGCCGCTGAGAGCATCTCCACACACTTGTCCCGGACAGAGTCCCCTGTGAGATAGCAGGACTCCAGGGTGCAGACGGAGGGGGCAAAGGTGGGGCTCGAGGGGCTGCTGGGTGTTTGGGGTGTCTCTGCTTTCGATTTGCTGCTGTTTGGCCTGTGGATGACAATCAGGAATCGACATTTTGACATTAAGCAAATAAAGCCTTTATTGAGCAACATTCCAGATGTTCTTAGAGATGACCTCCTTTAATCCTTGTAACAACCCTATAAGGTAGGCACTATGTCAGGCACTTGGCATGGATCTTGTCATTTAGTCCTCATAACAATCCCATGAGGTTGGTACTGTTCTTATCTCTATTTTAGGGTTGCATTTTAAAGCCTATTTTAGAGATAGATGCATTTTAAATCATTTGACTCAGGTCACACATCTGGAAAACAGTAGAATCAGAATTAAAACCCAGGCAGTTGAACTGCAGTACCCACTACTCTTAACCTACCACTGTGCCCTCTGGTTACAGAACAGAATACCAATGCTAAAGACTCGATTCTAATCCATTAGGCACTGTGCTGGCTGCTCTCTCTTTATGCTGTCATTGAACCATTCATTCACTCATTCAAGAAGTATTTATTAGGCACATGTCCACCAGGTACTGTGCTAAGACCAAGGGATAAAGCACACAGATCAGAAAAGCTCCCTCCCTCTTACAGTCTAGCGAATGGTGAATGCACTACCATTAAGATGGCTGGCATTTACCACATGCCAATAACTATGCTAGGCACTATTGGAGCATTTCCTAATATAATCCTCACAGCATTCCTAGGAGGTAAATATTGTTATAATCCCCATTTGCAGATGAGGAACCAAAGCTACAGTTACACTGTTGAGTTTTGAACTCAGGTCTGCCTGATTCCAACATTTATGCTCTTAATTCCTATGATACACTGCCTACAAATAATCCCATTTTGGTTTTGGCTTAAAAACGACAAACTAATAAACATATATGTATTACATGTATGCATATGTGTGCAGATAATTGGAGGGATAATTGCATGTCATTGCCTGGGTTGCCATCATAAAATACCAGATTGGGTGGCTTAAACAACAGAAATTTATTTTTCATAGTTCTGGAAATTGGAAAGTCCAAGATCAAAGTGCTGGTCAGCTTGGTTTCTGATGAGAGTTCTCCTTCCCGGCTTGCAGATGTCCCCCTTCTCACTGTATTCTTACAGGACGGAGAGAGAGTGAGTGAGTTCTCAGTGTCTCTTCTGATAAGGACACTACTCCCGTTGGATCAGGGCCCCACCTCATTTAACTTTAATTACTTCCATAAAGGCCCTACCTCCAAATACAGTCACATTGGGAATTGGGGCTTCAACATATAAATTTTGGGGTGGAGGGCAGCGATCACACACATTCAGACCATAGCACCATGTTAATATCAATGATCTCTCTGAGACGGGATTGTAGATTTTCATTTTCTTTTTTTTTTGATTATACATATTTTCTTATTTCTTAATCTTCTATGAAGAATATATTTACTTTTATAATAAGAAATACATTTTTTTTTTTAACATCTGACAATTATGTTATAACTGCTGATAGCTCAGACAGGCTTCCTATCTTCCTGTTCTCAAGGAGCTGCCAACAAAAGGTGGAAGCAACCCATGTATCTGTCCATTGGTAGATGAATGGATAAACAAAATGGGGCACATACATACGATGGAACATTATTCAGTCATAAAAGGGAGTGAAATTCCGAAACATGCTACAACATCGATAAACTCTGAAGACCTTCTAAGTGAAATAAGCCAGATACAAATATTGTATGATTTGACTTGTACGAGACACCTATAGTCAAATTCACAGAGACAGAAAGTAGAATGGTGATTGCCAGGAGCAGAGGAAGCGGGAATGGGAGTCACGGTTTAATGGGCACAGAGTATCAGTTTGGGAAGGGGGACGGGTTCTGAGGATGGACAGTGGTGATGACTGTATTATATAATAATGTGAATGTACTTACCACCACTGAACTGTACACTCAAAAAGGGTTAAAATGTTTATGTGATGTTTATTTTACCACAATAAGAAAAATCTATATACTAAGTTCACTGAATCAGAGTAGCCAAAAAAAACCCGGAAATAGATAATGATAACTACTCTGTTTTAGGTATTTTTGGTAAATCTTAATCCATTTGAAATAATTAAACAAGGGAAAGCCGGGATGGCTCAGCAGGTTGAGCGCTCGCTTTGAGGCCATGAGGACCGAGGATCGAATCCCGGCTCCGGCCCAGGCAGGACCCACATGCTGAACTGGGGAGTTCCCACAGTTCGGTTCTCTAGCTGTCTCTGTCTCTGTCTTTCTCTCTCTTTCTGTCAAAAATAAAATAAGATAAAAATAAATATGCACTGAAGATAAAAGAATTGCTCTCTATTAAAAAAAAAATTAAAAAAAAAAGAAATAATTAAACATCTCTTTTTTCTCATGCTAAAAAAAAAGTTAAATTGGCAACTTTGATTACATCTATTTCCCCCACAATAAAATTAAAAAAAAGTACTGATACATTTAGCCCAAACAAATAAACAAACAAAATAAACAAACAGAAAACAGGCCAAGGCTCAGACTCCAACTGCTCCTTGGTCCTTTTCAGGTTCTTGTGAAGAGGATGCTGGATGATACAACGAAAGGCATCTCCCAGCATCCCAACGGTGGTCCATGACAATCAGTGTCATGACACTAGACCTTACCATTTGCCTAAAAAAGGTCCAACAGGTCACACTACAGCGTAATTCAATGCAAGAAATTCAGCAAGAGATGGGGAGCAGGGCCGGCCACTAGAGGAGTGGAAGGGAAAATATATTCTTGGCAGACATGCAAGGAAGCCTGGAAGTGCAGTTTGCACAGGCTCAGGGCAGCTGGAGCATGACAGTGAGGGAGTTGGAGAGAAAGGATCTGGCCAGACTCTCAGGCTTGTTAAGAAAGGCAGTTTAACAAAAGCCACCATTTACTGCCTTTTGCTATTAATATTTATTCCTTTCTATGAGCCTGAGAGCTACAAGTTGCTGGCCCATTTCACAGATGAGAGAATAGAGTACTAGTTGTACAAGTCCCTCCTTTCAGAGCTATTTCTGCACTACTCGGGGTGAGGGCCAGGCAGTTGAGATGCCTCAGCCTTCATCTCTTGGCTCTTCCCAGTTTTCTCTGTCCGTATCCCATCAGGATCTGCTAACTAGCCCTCATGCCTCCTAGGAAAAACAGACTCACTGAAGTTGGAAGACATTAGGGTCCCCTCTTCCCCTCCAGGATCTTACCACACGGAACCATTGTGGAAGGTCCCAAAGGGCAGCTGCATTTCCCACCTCTGGTGGCACCATTCATATTGTGCACTTGGAGTGTGCACTGCATAGCAGGTGGCAGCTGCACCAGGCAGCCCTGGAGCTATGGATGCACTTCTGTGGGCTTCTGAAAAGTCAGGCCCATGGTGTTGTGTCTGAGAGTGAGGCTGACTGAGTAGCCTAGGCTTCCCCGTGTTAAAAGTCTGGGGTTATGAGAGAATCCCTTGCAACATCCCACTGAGCACTCTTCAGCGTGGATTCTGCTGGGAACCTTCTCATTCCTCAATCCTTGCCATTTGGCCTGACCTTGGATCCCTTCTGTCACCACCAATATCCTTGGATTTTTGTTTCCTCTGGAGCCTTGAGGGTCCTCAAAGGCATCTCAGTACTGCCGCAGGAGTGGGGTGGGCTGGGGAGGAAAGGCTCTGCTCTCTTAAAGTTTACATTTTGAATTCCCAAGTTTTGTCCAGAGAAATTCCGAGCTTTTATTTATACTTCTAATGCCATTTGAACCTTACTGTTCTAGGCTAACTTACCCTGGACCCTACCCAACCCCGCCTGACAACTGGGTGGCCTGGCAGAGGAGCACATGGGTTGGGGAGCTGTGATCCAACCAGCTCTCTCCTGGAGTCGGATTTCAGCGGGACGGAAAGGTGTGGGTGGGGGACAGCGGGGAAGGGTATAAACTCCAGTCTAGAGGCTGCCTGCCACCAAAATGCATCTCCCTGCACCCAACCCTTGGTTACAGCCACTGGGCTCTCCCCTGCACAACCATAAGAGCCCCAAGTCTTGTCACCCCACATCCTCTTGCCCCTCTTACTATCTATTTGCCACATAGCAGCTTGGTGAGGGTGACAAAAACTCACAGCTAATCTCATCACTTCAGAGCTTCTGACCTTCTAACAGCTTTCAATTATTTTCAGCATAACATCAAACTCCTTACCATGGCCTCCCAGGTCCTCCACGTCTGGCCCCTGATCTCATACCATGCTCCCCTCACTGTTCACTGAAGCCCCCACTGCCCTGCTGCTTTCTGTTCCTTAAACACACATGTCCTCCCACCACAGTGCCTTTGCATGGCTGGCCTTCCTCCCAGAAAATCTTCTTCCTCCAGATTTTACCATGACTGGTTCTTTCTGACCAGTCAGGCCTCAGCTCAAATATATCTTCAGGGAAGGCCTTCCCTGACCACCCCAGCCAAGCAAACTGTCCCTGCCCTGTAACTCTCTAGCACATGACCTGATTTCTGCATTCACAGCACTTATCCAAGTCTATAATTAACTTGTTTATGTGTTTATAAACATTGTCTGCCTCCATCTCCAGATTACAGGTTCCACAGTAGAGGGACCCTACTGGCCAGTTCACCACTGTCTTCCAGCTCCTGTAACAGTGCTCTAGGTAGGTACTTGATGAATCTTTGTTCCTGAACGCACATAGGATGGATTGAGGGATCTGGCTACCAAGAGTTGAAAGATACATCCAGTGAGCCTAGAGGGAGCTGAGTTACATGGGGGAGAGGTCCTCTTTTTTTTTTTTTTTTTTTCATTTTAAGATTTATTTTTATTGTTTTTTTTATAGAGAGAGAGACAGACAGAGACAGAGAGAAGGGGGAGGGCCCAGAGCAGTCTCCATAGTTGACAGCATTAGTTTTCCATATAGTTTCACTCCATAGGTGGGCTCGGGGCTGCGCTGGGCAGGAACTGGCCTGGGAGCCTCCCGTATAGGCCCAGGCAAGAACTGAACTAGGAGCATATGGGTCCACATGGGCTGGGGCCGGGATTCGATCCTCGGGCTCCAGGGCTACAAAGTGAGCGCTTAACCTGCTGAGCCATCCCAGCTTCCCTGACAGGTCCTCTTTTTTTTTTTTTTTTTATATCTTTTTATATTTATAGAGAGTAATTATTTTATCTTCAGTGCATATTTATTTTTATTTTACTTTTGACAGATAGAGAGAGAGACAGAGACAGAGACAGCTAGAGAACCGAACTGTGGGAACTCCCCAGTTCAGCACGTGGGTCCGCCTGGGCCGGAGCCGGGATTCGATCCTCGGTCCTCGGG